>JAMZAV010012195.1:0-38555 GCA_024449915.1 Sweltsa coloradensis
CGCGTGTTTTTGCAGGTGCATTATTTCGGACGGATGCGATAGGATTAGTTGTGCTGTTCGGTTGTTACAATAAGTGGAATAAAAAACCAGAAGGACTTGACTAGAATACACTAATCTAGATAAAAATAGACAAGACTAGATACAACAAATCCTTACTAAACCTGACTTGAGTAGAATCCTACACTAATCTAGATGAGAATAGACAAGACTAAACACAACTTACTCTTACTAGAGCTGGCTTGACTAAATTACACTAATCTAGATGAGAATAGACAAGACTAAATACAACTTATTCTTACTAGAGCTGGCTTGACTAGAATACACTAATCTAGATGAGAATAGACAAGACTAAATACAACTTATTCTTACTAGAGCTGGCTTGACTATAGAATACTCTAATCTAGATGAGAATAGACAAGACGAAATGAAGAAGAAATGTTTTTAGCTGGGCTAATAGGAGCTTCCTCCACCCTATCTAGGCGAGACGCGCAGCTCACTGTGCTGTAATGTTTCAATCAGAGCCGTCTAATAACTCGCTATAAATATTTTGTTTATGTGTGCAACTAAAATATTTTGACATCACATTAAAGTAGATAGTTTGACAATTAACATGATACCAAAAGAAATACCGACATACGAAGAAATAAGTTGCTTTAGCACCTGTAAACATTACTGTAATTCGGCATATATTCCTACTAGTGTACTACGCAAGGCTGTGTTTACATCATCACAATAAACACGTTTATGTATTAATATGAACTATGAAAATTGCAATGGGTTCGAAATAATTCAGGGATGACGACGATGGGTTGCAATCGAAAATCGGTCCAAAATTGTAAAAGTTAGACGACTTTTAAGTGACGAGTACTTTCTTCGCGTGTTGTTTCAATGCTCCGACGGAGACGGGCAACCATCGTATAGCGATTGACGTCACATGCTAGACGAAAACACTGCTAGTGGCTACACGGAGGGTCGCAGAGCAGTGGCGCTTCAACAATATAAATAATCACATGTCTTAGCGTCGAACTAATCAACATGTACGTTTGGGTTTAGTGGGCCTTTAAGAAACATTTGACATTATATTATTGCAATCATTAAGTGACCATTTAAAGCACGCCACTCCAGCGGTGTATACTTTTCAAAAACACCTTCTACCAGAAATTAAAAAATAGCTCTGAATGTTTCTAAACTTTTGATTTGTCGATGGGGCAGCAAGCCAGTATAAAAACTACAGTATAAAATATTCTTTAACTGTAGCAATCATCAAGCATATTTTGGCTTTCAAGCCCAGTGGCACTTTTTTTAATGTCACAGGGAAATGACCATGTGACGGCATATGAGAAACTGTTAAAATAAAACGTCTAATTTCTAAAGCCAGCTTACAGAGAACAAAAGACAATAAAATTTTGACTAGAAGATATGTTTGAATTTTGCAAACAAATATTCATGGGATAACATTTATCTATGTTCGAACACCCATGGAGGTAGAAACATGTTTGAGTGATCAGTTTGAAAATGCTATAAGGGTACCCCATACTAGAGAAAAACATTGCTCGATTCCGATTGATTGCAATAATGTCAAATGTTTCTTAACATCCGATTCAAATAACTACAAAGAAGTTTGAATAGTGAAAATTAGGTCAAACAAGCAACTTAGTAAATGATTATGTGGTACCGGTATGCATTTATGACTAAGTGGTGGCTTGGAGTTGAGTCCAACGACATCAATGAAGGAGACAACTTTGTAGGCCTACACTTCTTCTCAGCACAGCCTTCAAGTTTTGAAAGGAGGATAAGTCTTGGGTCACTAATGTACCATGTTATGGATTCTTTCTCCGCTCGAGTGCACAACATTAATGAAGACCGCCGTCAAGAACTTAAGAAGTAGAGACCTTCATGCAACACACCTTCATAAATAATTGTTGTGTTTGATACTGGGTAAGACTGACAACAATTAGGATTCTTCAGTCAGTCCAGTGAAAAAAGGGACGCAGGCTGTGTAATTTACCTATATTCAACTAGCCAGTTACAGGATATATTTTCATGTAACGCCTATGCTGTGCAAGTAAAAAATTAAATCTACAACTATTAACTGATTTTTTCATTATCAACAAATTAGAAATTAATGTATGGCAGCAATGCACCAATCTGTACTTGTTAATACATAGCGAGCAAGGGTAATTTTTGGGCAACTTCAGTGTGATGTAACTTCCAAACGAAGAAAAACACATACTCCAAATTTTAACTGCGTCTTTAACGGGTTCATAACTTTTTATGACACAAATTTCAGATTTTTAAAAGGTCCCCCACTGGAGTTACGAGGGCCCAAAAACGGTAAATTTTCAAATTTTGACATTTTTGAAAGCTTGTAACAGCTAAAGGGTTTAAAAACACACAGATTTTATCTTACACACATTTAATATGGTACCCAAATATACTGTAAAAAAATAATGGGTATTGTGATCACAACCCTTCTATGAGAAAACTTATTGCGAAAGTTGCAAAAATCGTACATTTGCGTCAAAACTTTGTACTAATCGTACTCATAGATGTTAAGTAGTAAGGTTATAAAAATATATGTCAAATGAAAGCTCAGTTTGTGACGATTAATTTGGTGTATGTTCCATCCTCCTACGACTTGTACTTTCCGAGTTATTCCAATTACCGCTACTCCTTAAAAGTGCCATTTTTACAACGCGCTGCGACCTTTAAGGGCCTGTAAGTCCTTGAGGTCATGACCAAAAAATTATTAAAAATTGGTTTTGTGCCTTTAAGACATGTAGTAGTAAGTGTGTAAAATTTGAATTTTTTCTGAAATGGTGCTGCAACAGGTGTTTGGTGAATTGGTATGGAATGACCTATAATGTAAACAAACAGCCGGGTGTCGATAATATACGTGTTCAAGACCTTCAATTAGTCAAGGACTCTATTGCTCCTGTTCTAGTTGTACTGATAAACGAATCAATTGAGACCAGTATCATCCCTAAGC
The DNA here is from genome assembly GCA_024449915.1 of Sweltsa coloradensis. Taxonomy (NCBI): domain Eukaryota; kingdom Metazoa; phylum Arthropoda; class Insecta; order Plecoptera; family Chloroperlidae; genus Sweltsa; species Sweltsa coloradensis. The sequence goes on from JAMZAV010012195.1 coordinate 2,990, forward strand.
GCCTTAAAAAAGCAATTATAAAACCTATATGTAAGAAAGGTGACCATACGCTTTACTCTAATTACAGACCTATAGCAATATTGCCAAGTATTGAAAAACTTTTAGAGAGACATGTTGCTAATGGGATTCTCAATAGTAAACAGTTTGGCTTTCAAAAGGGAAAGAGTACCTCAACCCTTTTATTAGAGTTTTCAAATTATGTAAATTCAAAACTTAACAACAATATGCATATTTTAGCTTTATTTGTTGATTTCAGTAAAGCATTCGACACCCTTAACCATCAGAAACTTTTACGAGCTTTAGAGTCAATTGGCATTCGCGGTCTTGCGTTAGATTGGTTCAGGAACTATTTAACTAATAGATTCATGCAAGTTCATGTAAATGGCCAATCAAGTGATGAAAGACGTTGTGATTCTGGGGTCCCGCAAGGGTCTATTTTGGGTCCCACGTTATTTTTGATTTATGTAAATTTTATGTCCAAGTGTCTTATTTATTGCATTATATTTTCGTATGCTGATGATACTGTCTTACTTGCCGTGCACCTTAATATTCGTATTGCACATGCAATGCTATAAACAGATTTTTTCAACAGTCTTTTGCGATGGAATCATGATAAAGAACTGGTAATTAACGTGTCTAAAACTAAAATTGTTCATATTTGCTCTCCTCTCAATCGTGAAAGAGACTTTCCTATAAATATTATATATCATGATGTACACTGCCTTCATAATGTGGGTGAAGTACCAAATTGCAATTGCAGTCTTAAAATAGAATGTGTTGGAAATGCCATATTGATAAATTATGTAATTAACTACGCTCTTGCTCTTCCCGGATGTATGCTCTTAAATATATTCTCCCATTTACACTACTCAGAACCGTCTATCAATCATTGGCTGAATCGTCAATTTTATATGGAATTCTAGCATGGGGTAATGCTTCGCGGTGTCACACGCAAAGGGTTGAAGCTTTACAATTGAGAATGTTAAAAATGGTTATGTGTGACATCAATATCGAATCTACATTCACTAGTAATCAAATATTTTCCTTTTGTCCCGTGTTGCCAATTCACTCATTATTCATATACAGATTTCTATTGTACTTTTACTTTAAATCAGATTTTAAGTTCCCTATGGACACCTGTAAGGAGACAAGGCTCAAAGTGACGGGTGCCTTAAAAGTTCCAAATTTTAACAACAAGTATGGCATACGTGCCCTGTCTTATTCGGTCCCTTCTATATTCAATAAGCTACCGTCTTCACTTAGAACCCTGTCGTCCATTTCTAAAATTAAAACAGATCTAAAAACGCATCTTCTCTCTGACACCTTTAGCATGTAAATGTTTCTCATAATTTTTGCTGTTCCTATTTTAACTGTTATTTACTTAAGTTTTTGTTCAAAATTTCCATGATATGTCTCACTCGTTGCATGTACACAATTTTTTCTTTCCCTTTTGTATTTTTCTGTTTTTGTGAACGTTCCGTTTTTTGTTACTGTTGAACTTACATCATTACTTCCTAAAATACTTCCCACAGCTAAGCCATGTTCTGGCTTTGTGGGCTCTATGAGTCATTCCCAATTGTGTATGTGTGATGTATTTCTTCTACAAATAAATAAATGGAATAAAAAAAAAATGATATACTACTGGAGTCAAAATACAACATGCGCATTTAGAACGGAACAATATTATTATTTACTTTGTATAAAATACATAAATTGATGAAGTTGTGTGGAATACTGTTTTAAATAATACTAGATGATAATAATATAGATAAAAGTATTATTTTAAGGTGTTTTAAGTTTATTTAATGTTAAAGAAATTGTTGTTTTGATAGGGTAGTTCACTTCATCGATCGACTTTAACTCATAACCTGCTAATTTTGGAGCATTGCTAGGGACTTCAAACAACTAAATATTGGCAGCCTATATAGGACCTATGCTCAGCTTCCTACAATTCAATATAGATCAATGATAAATTATCATAAACTAATTAACTAGAAATATGTTTAGTTAATATGGATCAATAAAACTAAGTAAAAATGTTAATATGTAAATTATTTCAATTCACTTTAACAAGGAAAGCGGTCAAAACTAACTAAAAATTAAATCGATATCGAGTAGCAAATTTGCCATCCATTATTCTTAATTTGATATTGATTATTAATCTTCTCCCCCCCCCCCATGTTCCCCGAACTTGGTAGGAGATGCTCTACTGCCTGCCCAACACGATGCGAGTTAGTTAGGACTAAGCAAGAGGCTACAGGTGGCCCCGTCAACGTTAACCAACACAACCGATACTAATTTCTAGAGGTGTGCAAGTACTTGAAAATTCAAATTTGAACGAACATATCAAGTGTTCAAACTCGATTCGAAACCTTTCGAACAAGTAGGTCAAACAATGCAGAATTGACTGAATTTAGAAATCATGTGCACTAGCAGGAAACTATTTCTCAACACTAGCTATGTTTACATGGATGATTCAATAGGCCCTACAGTATTGACTACGATCCTATCTCTCAAACAACCATGTAACCACTTAGAACTAGGATCGGTTGGATCCAATACCCCAAAAGTTGGGATTGGATTGAAATATCGTATCGAAAACAAGCATGTAAACAGTTTCGAGTATTGGATCGAGTGCACTCCATACACACAGCACAGCAGTTTTCAAAGCTACCGCTAGATCGCATTAGTTTGGTATTGAAAACGAATTGAATCCCCTGTCCAATTCATGACATGTAAACGCTCACTGCAGAATCCAACCCAATCCCAATACAGAATTGAATCCTTCATGATGTAAACATAGCTATTACTTGCAGTGTGTTTAGGATGTTACGTCAATCGGAAAGTTTCAACACTTGCATCTCGAATTAAATTTGAATTGTCAATAAGCATCAATTTATTAAACGCAGATAGTAGTTTAAATGATAAAAATTGTTCTATTATTCAAACTCAAAATATTCGAATGTTTGAACACTTGATCACTTTGATTTCGATTCAAAGTAAAAATCTGTTGTTTGCACACCTCTTATTAATTTTCTTGCTACGGGTCATTCAGGTTCACTTTCCAACCAATGGTAATGTTGCCACAGAACCTAGCACCAACCACAGACACAAAGAGAGCTATCGTAAAAATCAACAACACCTTCTGTAGCTACCCCTGATAGAAGAGAAACTAAACCGTCCGCAGTGGCACATAATAAAAATAAAAAAAATTGTATTTAGAGTCTATCCACTCAGATATATCTGATTTTCAGTGGAGGACTTTAAATCAAAGCGACTAAGCCAACCCTGTAGGCCCCGACGCAATCGACGAGCGAGCGATAACACACCAAAGATCGATATTTTTAATAGGAAATATAGCCATTTAGGCGCACGCCTGACGCTTATGACACTAGGAGGACGTGGATTCGAGTCCCACATAAGGCATAATTGTTTTTAACGCTACGTCTCTAGTAGCAAGATGGCAATAATAGAGACGTTAAGCAACAAAATCTGCTTCGTCATGTTTGAGGAGAATGGCAGAATGGTTTGGCATAATCTGCCGTGTGTTCTGGTATTATAGACTTTGTAGGCCTATATGTGTAACTAATGTTGAAATCCTAAAACTCACTAGGAATGATCGTAACGGCATCAAAGACCTATTGTAGAAATCGTAATTGTCGGTGAGAAATGAATAATTTACAGGGAAGCTATTCGGCACCAAAACGACATGTAGATCGCAGCACTGGCGGCGCGCTACGTCACAACATGGCTGGCGTAATTGTGATTCCGGGCTGGAGCGTATATGGCGCTAGCGTGTGTTAGTCGCGCCGGTTATGACAATTCGGGGATTATTTCCGATCTGTTCACTCACATTTACCTTTCTCGCACACGCATTAAATAAGATGTATATTTTCATGTACGGTTTGCATTTTTTATGCTCTTATACAACCACAAGTAGGCGTAATTGCGTAGGTAGGCCAACTATAGCCAAAATTGAACCTTCCTATTCCTATATTTCTGAATGGGATAGGGATGAAATGTAAAATATGTCAAAGTAATATCATCATAATTTTAATAAGTGTTTATTGGACATAACACTGTTCTTTATCAATATTTATTAAATTATTTGTGATATTTTGATTTTTATTTAAAAATATTTTTCAAACTGAAGGTTGACAAAAGAAAAATTAACAACAATCCATACAAACAAAATGACCATGAAACATATCTGCCAACACAATTGATGGAAATAAAATAAAAAATGAAAAAATTTAAAATATGACATTGCACTAGATCACAAAAATTGGTGAAGGTGAGTTGATTACAAGTTATCAACAATAAAAAATATACATTACTGTACGTTGAAATGTCCTTCAACCTTCAGTTTGAAAAAGATTTTTGAATAAAAATCGAAATATCACTAATAATTTAATAAATATTGATAAGAACATGTGTTATGTCCAATAGACACTTATTAAAATAATCAATACCTGTTCTACTAGTTTCTTGTATATAATCATCATAATAGTTGGGTATATTATTATGTTTGAGCGTAGGAATATCCAGAAAATAATTCATAAGCAGATTATTATTTATTATTTAATTAAGTAAAGTTGCCGGCCAAAATTGGTATTGGTCCAAGGAATTATTACCAAATTTGAATTTAGAATGTTAAGTTTTTGAAGTGAAACGAGTCTGTTTGTTGTATCAACAAATATTTTGCAACAAATTGATATAACACTGAACAGCTGAAGTGCAAGGTGCAATATTTAACGTTTTCCCGCGATAATGTAATAACAATAAATAGTACAACTTGTATTATTTTCATCATATTCCCTGAAAATGTCAGTAACTTAGGCCTACATATGCTATAATCCGGATGTTGTCAATTTGTAATCATCGACAAAGTGTGCTTTATTCAGAACACGACTAAACTTCTAAAAATACTTGGCTGCAGAAATTGGTATTTATTATGAAAAATGTTCATTGGAAACGATTTTTCCGAATTTATTACTATACATAGGCCTACCTTTTTTGCTGTTGATAAAAACGCACTGCAGTGTAGTAATTTTGAGGTAGCCCATCACATACGAAACAAATTGAATGTAGGCCTATGTGCTATGTAGGCCTGTATGTGTAACAATTGGGAACGGTGTGATAGCCTATTGGCATAAGCATGAATTAAAATTATTGTCTGAAATTGTAAAACGCGATTTAGTATGAGTGTCGGTGACGGGCAAAAAACAATAAGTATATTATTAAAAAATGAACATAAATAAATAATAAATCTATCAAACACAACGGGAAAACTCAGTGGGTGACACCATACTGTCTTCTGACTATATGTTTTCGGACTTTATCCCTGGACTTAAATGTAAGAATAATGTTTTTATTAAGAGTAGGCCCTACCAAAATTTAAATTGAGATCAAGATAGTTTAAAAGTTGTTATTTAAGTGTAATGAGTTGTATTTTAAAAGAGAAATGTAGACCAATGCTTAACAATTGCAGACATAACCCTTGTGTCAGGTGTCCACTTTATGGTGCACTTACAGGCCCCATTCTTTCATTTAAAATTTGTTTTCTTGTGATAACCATAGCACAAATATTTCTTTATTTTATTTCTTAAGTTCAACATCCGTAAACAAAACGTATCACGCCGAAAACTCAACTTTTTAGTTACATTTACACGTTCTTCCACGTTATTTGCCGCTGTGTCTACCTGAGTGATCACTACTGCTAGGGTTCTACGTTCCGCCAACAGGGCCGCGCTAGTGTGCTTTTTGGTGCCGAATAGGTGGGTCAAGTTCATGAAAAATGGAAATTTAAAAACTCATATGCTGTCTACAAAACCACAATTTCTCGCGATTGGTCAAAACCTTGATTTAGATTATTGTTGCTAATTCAACATTTATGCCAACGTCAACGATTGATAAGTAGAACGAAGATCACGACGTAACTGGGAGAAGAGTCTAACTAAAGCTGGGAAGAGGAAGGTCCCGGTGGTTAAGAGGATTCCGATGCAGGAGACGGACTTAAGTGGGAACAGTACGATCGGCTTCAGAAGTAAATCAAGGGTAATCTGTTACCGACATCACCGACACTCACTCGGCAAAGTTCGGATTTGTTCTAAAAGGCACAGCACTAAATACACAATGCTAGCACCCAGCAAATGTGCATGGATTTGATGGCTTGCCCTGTTTATGTTACTAGAAAAACTGGCCCCAATTGATTTCTTTACTTGGAATAAGCCTGCACTAGGTTATGCAGTGTTTGGTGAATCCATTAACTAAGTGTTTGAAAGTCCCATTAGGCCAAATGCTACGTAAAATAGGGACGCCATGTTTCCTCACGGTCTGTTACATGACGTCAACGAGTGATAGCTCTGTGTATTTAGCGACGCCCGAACGAATCGAACGAGATCGATAATGGTAGGTTTCTTCCAGACCCCTTGATTTACATATGATCACGGGTGTACATAGAGAAATAACCGGGAAGAGTGGAAACACAATGTTAAATTACGGATGGAGTATTTAGTGTCACCACTAATCAGTCAACTATCAAGTAAGTAACGCTTAGCGGTAAAAGTAAAACTACCTAGGTGTTTCTGTGGTGGGGGTAGATATACCAATTTTAATTTATATGTTAGTTGGGGAAAGATTTGATAGGCAGCTAGGAGCCAACAACTTACCTAGAAAGAGATTGGCGGCTGTGTAGAGTTGAGGGTCACATAAATATATTGGCCTACACAAATAAGAGAGACTGAGTGGTACTCTCAACTCCAATGGGTGAACAAGGCTGTTCAAGCCGAAAAATTTTGTCGTAATGTTATTTGTGTATTCAACTCCACACAGTCGCTAAGCTCTTTCAAGGTAAACTGTTGGCTTCTAGCCGCCTATCAATCTTTTCCCACTCAACACTAAACCAGCCTCTCAACCCAAGCTTTTTAATTTATGGTTGTTCATTTAATTGAAAGAAATGAAAAGAGTAATTAATCTGCACACTTAATTGTTTTTTCAATGACTTTTGGGACTTGGGAAACCTGTTAGTACATAAATGTTCCATCATTATCCGACATTGCGAACACCGCCACTAGGGCCTAGGCCTGCTTGCTGGAGCCAGTTCTTCTATCAGTAAGCACGTTCTATTCTGAACTACTGAGTACTATTTGTGGATGTGCTAGGCACTGCTAGTGGTTTAATAAACCCCAAAACAACTCAAAGCTTTGATTTGACAAGTTGTTGGCTCTAGCTAACCATAAAACAACACAAGTGGGACCTAGTGCGACAGCTGAGGCTGGCCGTTGGAATCGGGAAAGGAAACACCTATCACCGCCTTCTTCGCAGTATATGATGGTTGCAGTGACTTCGAAGGTGCTGCTCTCTTTCAGTCAATCAGTCAACTACTTGGTAAACAAGTTTCCGCTCGGCTATGCTTGTTACGGCGCCCCATGGGAACAGGTACAAGAGATGGATGTGGAAAGACTAAAAAAAGGTGGGTAGAAAATAAATAAATAAATAAATAAATAAATAAATAAATAAATAAATAAAGTGGTGTGAAGAGAGAGGGTTTGGCAGGCAGGAAAGAGGCAGATGTGAAATGCGCGAAGATAAAGAATGATACAGAACTCATTGTATATTTAGCACTGGTGGTGGCATTTCCTTACGCCAGGTAGCATCGCTTGACAGAAACTTATCATTGTTGCCAATTAAGGAAAAGAACACTGTTGTTTAAAGTTTAGAGTACTGGGCCGCTTCGCGAACACTTTTTCTAGTTGCGTTGAGGGATGAACTTTTTTAAGTTATTGTATGTGTGGGATCTTTTTACTTTTTCAAGTCCCATTGCAAAATCATTTTTTTTAAAATGAAGATAATTTTTATATGTAAAAATATGTATATGTAAAAGTATGGGTTGATAAAGTAGTATTAAAGGCCCAAAGACTTGCTTCGTAAGCATTGTAGGTGATTATTGTCAAGTTTCTAATTTTACTTGATATTACTTTATACACCTTTATATTTATGAATTTTGTCCAACTTTTTCTTTCAAAAGGCACTACATCACATAATCCTAATGTTCATGTAAAATATGACTGTTAAAGCCCCACCCGTTTGGTCGGAATCGACCCAAATATCACAAAAATATTATATTAAAAATAGGAAAAAAATCTTTAAAAGTATGATTTCTATGAGAAATATTTCTTAAAATGTATTGTATTGTTGCCTTCTCCTGCTATTGACTGGTGGCATATTGTCATTCCTGTAGAGTACATGTTGACTTAATACTAATTATCTCGAGGTCCATTACATTTCGGAATCCAATCAGGGAACATACCGACGTGAGTTTCATTTAGGGTCAAGACGTCTAGTTTTCTTTCCGGTGTGGCTCATTTTTGTCGCAATACAGGAAGGGGAAACGACCGAATAAACGCTGAATACTAAAGATTGCACAAAATAAATAGTGCAAGTAAATCGGACTTTGATTAAGTGCACTGAACGTAAGGAGTGCGGACGTTGTGGAGAACAGAGAGAGACGAGGGACAACCGTTGACGGAGGAGGTCAGGACAGTGCAACAACCAATCGCAACGTTTAACCACAAATGTCCTGGAAGAGTTCTAAGTGAGGATTACCGGATGAAGAACCAGAACAAGGATTAGCCATCGGAGAGGTGAAGTGAGAAGACATCGCCGGGGTTTTGACATCAGGGTGTCAGAGGGGGCCAGTCTAAACCACATACCAGGAACCACAAGCATTCGGTAAGCCATGCACACCATTAGTAAGTCATAGAGTCAGTAGAGGTATGATCCCACGGTCTGCCAGACAGAACTCATAGTTCGATCCTAGGGCCCGAATAGGAGGGTCATTATGTTTATTTTCTAATACAGTGCTGGTCTCTTAAGTGGAATCACGTCTAATTCTGTGTCTACATCCCCCTCATGAACCCACCTACCCACGATCCCTGGTCCGTGCTAGTTAATTTAGGCTTAAAGAGTTACGCTACGCCCCCACTTAAACCCCTCATTTGGCGATCACCACCCGCAGCCAAAGGGCCTAATGAGCTATGCGTGACATGGTGATGGCGCCGATTTGTGTATAGTTTGCATTTTTGTGTACTGTGTACAAAATGGGTTTTGGTGGGTTGTTTTGATGGGAGTAGATAGATACTTGTGGGTGTTCCGGGCGGAGCGCGCCTGAGTCCGCGATCCGCGCAAGTAGGTGGCGGGGCCGGGGTGCCTCTTGTCCCCGCGGCCATGCTGGCCGGGTTCGGGGAACTGCAAGCTCCAGCATGGCGTTATTACGTAGGAAGAGGAAACTTGAGAATAATCGAGAGGGGGGTCGATGATGCGGAACTTTGGATAAAACATTATGAAGAGGCAGCGGTTTTAGATAGCTATTCAGATGAGGAAAAGGTATATTTTTTAGAATTGTTTTGACCGGGTACTCAACGTCTTTTGGTATGAGTCTGCAATCACGCATCATAGTCTGAAACCGTTTTGATGGGGTTGGGGAGGTCCAAAATTAGAGTGGTCGGCTCTCAAGGCTAGTTTATTGAAATATGGGGGTTTACCGGGAGGATATCATCATCAGAGTATTGTCCGACCCAAAAGGTTCCTTGTTCGAGTCCAGGGAGCACCACTTTAGTCAACAGAATGGTTTCATAGTTACCCTCAATTACAACAAGGGACTGGACCCTCGGAGGTGGAGGTGTTCGGAACATGGGAGCTACTTTGTTAAAAGAGAAGAAGGAGGTGAAAAGTGGGAAGGGGAAAGAAATGCAGCACGGGGGTTGGCAGCCAGCAGGCTCTGAGTTCGAACCCAGGATCTAACACTTTTAGTCAGCAAAGTGGTTTTCAGTCCTTACCCTCATCACAGTCAAGGGGCTTATCACTTATCCCAATTTCACAGGGGGTGTGGGGGCCCCGCAATGCATTCAACAGGGCTATCACAAGGTCCTCAAATGCAGCCAATACTTTTCCCGTGCCTATTCCCTAATATGCATGCAGCAGGGGTTCCTTCAGGCAGCGCCTGTGGGTCAGATGGCCAGGTAGTACTAAGAGTATCGGGTGGTAAAAATTACCAAAGGGGGTTTAATCAGATGTCCAGGGTGATAATCAGTTATACCGGGGCAGTATCTTATCCACGGGTAACCTGGAATAACTGGTGTTAGATGGTTGCAAGGTCCAGCGGAAAGGGGGAGAAAAGTCAGCCTAGGTTCTTGATAAGGTGGGAGTGGCTAAGTGGATCCACGGATGACGGTCGGAAGAGCTAAATGGGTTTTTAAAGGTCTTTTGCCGGAGGCCCAAAAAGTGCTGGTGAAATTTTCGTGTAGGATTATGAGATTTGTTGGACATAAAAAAGAAAGTGAGGAAACAAAGAGAATTTGATCTTTTAATGTCTTGTTTGGAATGGACCACCTGGAGTGGGACTTCAAATAAAACCAGTTATTCAGTTAAATCGAAGGGAAAATTTAAGGAAGAATTTAAGGATCAGGAGTGTAGTAATCGTCAAAATGAAAATTTGTCAGATAACGATTCGAGGGTTAAGTACGGTGCGATCCAGGGACCCAGGGTCAAAAGTTATTGTCCACCGATCTCCTCAGCGTGATTTTGACAGAAGGGTGGTTTGTTTTTATCTGTCGAGAACAGGGTCATTTTAAGGGGGACTGTGTCAAGCTAGCATTCGAGGCTCGTCGTGGAGCACCCGTTGTTGTCTCGGGGGAGCAGATACCATCTTTTCTGTGCCGTTAACACTGTTGGAGCGCCCTGTCGTGGAAAGTAGTAGCACTGAGGTTTTGACCGTTTGCAATAATGAAGAAATTTCTAAGGATTTGTGTCCTGTGGTAAAGGATGGTGACATTTTGATGATGACTAATAGCATTGAAGAAGTAAATTCTAAGGTTTTGTGTCCAAGGTTAAGGGTTTGGCCTGGTTTGGGTTGACGTTTTGTGAACGGCAATAATGAGGAAATTTCTAAGGTTTTGTGTCCTGTGGTTACGAGAAGGGACTCTCCGGTGAAGATTAACAGCAATGAAAGAGGTATTTCTAACGTTTTGTGTCCTGTAGTTAGAAGTAGTGACGTTTCGGTGACGATTAACAGCAATGAAGAGGTATTTTCTAAGTTTTGCTTCCTGGGGTTTAAAGGGGTAGTTGAACATTTCGGTGACAACTAATAGCAATGACAAGGTAATTTTCTAAAGGTTTTTTTGTTCTAAGATTGAGAATGGATGTTCTATGGTATTTTACTTTCTCACGAGGATATAGGGGGTGTTTTGTTGTCTAATAGTAATGAGGAGGGGAGTGGAACCGCTCACGTGGATATACGGATGCCTTGGGGGTGTCATCTGCTAGGTGAAGAGAGTAATACTTCGCTGTCTACCGTTCATGAAGAAGTAGGGGATGCCTTGGGGATGTCACTGCTAGGTGAAGAGGGTAGTTCTTCGCTGTCTACCGTTCATGACGAAGTAGGGGATGCCTTGGGGATGTCACTGCTAGGTGAAGAAGTAGTACTTCACTGCCCACTGTCGATGAGTACGTAGGGGATGAAGTTTGGGGGTTTTGCTTCGTGGTGACGAGGGCAGAAGTGCAACAAATGGCTACGTCTTGTGAGGATAGGAAGGAACCAGATGTGGTTGTTTGCCCTATTGTGGAGAGTATGGGACATCCTTGTCCTACGCACATTGGTTAAGAGTAGCGCCAAAAGGGGGGTCATACCCTAGTATGGGAATGGTAGCACTGACGTTTCCATTTTTCTCTTAAGTTAAAAAGGAGGGGTAGCATTGCTGTTACAATTAGCTAAATTGGGTTTTAAATGGGGTGGTAATGCCGTCACATTTGCACTTGGCTTCAGGGCGGAGGAAACCCGGGTGGTTTTCACAGTCCTATGATGTGTAAATGCATATTTATACCATGGACTTAATTCTCCGTAGTTATACTGAAGGGGATTTCATTTGCGAGGTCTATATTAGCAATTGACTATGTTTTTTCTCAGTGTCAATAGTCGGCCTATGTTTTGCTGAGCTAGTAATTGTCGGTCAAAGCCTTGTGAGTGAGGCACCCGGGATGTAATGAACCTTTGATTTTTCTAATGGGTCTGCAATTAATTAATTGTTTTTGGTTTGTCATGCAGCAGAAGTTGCACATTCAAGATCTTGTGTAAACAAGTGGACGTGAGTTCTTACCAGAAATCTGGAGGCCAAGCTTGAAACATGCGCTCAAGTCGCAATGCGTGTCAAGTCACTACTTCCAAATCGCATGCGACTCCGACTTCACGTCATGGGAAAGTAGTCTTGAAATTTAGATGTGCGCTCATTTCGCTTGCGAGATAAATTCTTCCTTCGAATGCTTTTTTGCGTTTGGAAACTCCGCCCACTTTCGCTCTATGACTAACCAATGAGAAAGCTTGTTACAAAGTGCAACTTTCGACTTTCGACTTTTGAATCGATGTTGTGAAGTAAATCGATGATATAATCGATTGTGACGAACTATTGATGCTATAATCGATTCGCACATTCAATCAACTGTCAAAACACACTAGGAGTACTGGCTAGGCTAACATATAAATAAATAAATAAGTAAATAAATAAATAAATAAATAAATAAATAAATAAATAAATAAATTGTATTTAGAGTCTAACCACTCAAATTTATAACTGATTTTCAGTGGAAGACAGTAAATCAAAGCGACCAAGCCAACCCTGTAGGCCCCGACGCAAATTATTTCACAGTTCATTGTTATTATCAAATAGCCTAAAGGCAGTCGTACTTTCTATTTAATTAATCATATTTTTTATTGTTTATTTTATTTATTATTATTCAATGATTATCACAATACGTACAATCATTAGGAATATCACAACGAGCATAGCCCTTAAACACAGAATTGTGTGTGATATCCCTAAATAGTAAATATAATAAAGTTGATATTAAAGAAGGTTATTAAATCTATTTATGTAGCAAGTTTAAAAAAAATAGATGATCAAAAACTATAAAAAAAACTCGACGATTTATTTAACACAATAGTAGGCCACAATAGACCGACAATACAAACATTCAAACAACTAACATTATAGGCCTATAACATTAGGTACATCAAAATATATTTAAGTTCACCATTATAAAAACATACATTGAAAAGAATTGAAAAGAATTATGATAAAATTGTACAAATCTCGTTAAGAAAATAATATAATTTGAAGTTGACAATTATTAATTGAAAGTGTGAACTTTATTTACTTTACTTTATTGATTCCCTAAGAATTTTCTTGAAATCCAGTGCTTTCACGTTAAGAGCCTTCACTTTTATTTTATATTTGCGTAAGTTTCTAGGGCTAGGCCTACCTAAAATACCAAAACAAATTGCAAAGGAAGGTAAAAAAAAAAGGTAATTTTCATTGAAAAGATACAAAAATTGTTTCTGTCACAGATAATAAGTGAACAATAATTATGCGACAAGTAAAAAAAAGTAAAAAAGATTTCCCAGGCGGGATTTGAACCGACGACCTCTCGCGTTAAATCCAAGCGCTCTAACCACTCGGCCGCCGGGACCACGACAAAACAGCCGATATATAGCGGCACTAATGCAGATGCACGCTAACTTGCGACAAGCGTAAATAATTTGACATGACAATTTTAACACTTTAAATATTTTTAAAGCCTTCTGCCAACATTTCTAGAGTGTAATTTACGTCTTTATACATAGGATGTACCTTATAACTATTTATTTAGTCATTAAAAACTTTCGATGTGGCAGTCAAGACGCAAATAAATCTCTACACGCAAGGTAAAACCTCGCGGTTTGAAACGTAAGAAAACTGCGAGCCAAGTCGCAAGCCATTTCGCAAGTTTGTCTCAAGACTACCGATTTGATGGTTTTGAGCGACTTGTCGGAAATTTGCGACTCGAAACGGGAGGTGAGTTGAAACGCAAGTTTCAAGACTTGGCCTCCTGGTGACGGTGAGCATGGCTGTATTAACAAGTAACAAGTTATGTTGTTTGGTAATTTATAAATTATATTGTTTATTATATAAATTAGTAATGTTTTATATCAATTAATGATTTTTTTTTTGTTAAATCAATCAGAACTACAGTAAATTTAATCTGGTTATATGTTTCAAGAAGTTTTGCTTAAGGCTATTCCACCGCGTTTTTCTATTTTCCAAAATATGCTACTAAGTCAAAATATAGTGAATGGCTTTGAAACATGGCTATTTTAGAAAATCAAAATAATTTTTTCCAAATTTTTCTGATCCGGTACAACGGCCGATATAGCCACCTCAAATAATTTCAAACTTCAATTCGCCAGGGCACACCATTCAACGTAGGGTGTTGTGCTTTTGTGACATTAAGTTTTCAACTGTTTTTCTTTGGACTGACTGAAGAAAACAGATTTATTTTAACAATTGTCTTTCCTGCGAATTTTTTCGTTTGGCGGTACAAATCGGTAAAAAATACCGCCAAACGAAAAAATTCGCATGGAAAGACAATTGTTAAAATAAATCTGTTTTCTCTCAGTCAGTCCATAGAAAAACAGTTAAAAATTATTGTCACAAAAGCACAACACCGTACGTTGAATGGTGTGCCCTGGCGAATTGAAGTTTGAAATTATTTTGAGGTGGCTATATTGGCCGTGTACCGGATCAGAAAATTTGGAAAAAATATTTTTGATTTTCTAAAATAGCCATGTTTCAAAGCCATTCACTATATTTTAACTTAGTAGCATATTTTGGAAAATAGAAAAAGGCGGTGGAATAGCCTTAATTGTTAATTGTAAATTCATTATTTTGGTCTGTGAATTGAGATTATAAAATATTTTTGCTGATTACGAGTTATGCTGGCGAGCCGAGTCACGGCAGTAATGTTTATGTAATGCGTCAGCTGTTTCTTGTTGTAAACGGGCGTGCCGTCAAGTGGGAACACGTGGGCTTGTTGTAGTACGCAAATGGCCGTTCGTTTTGTCTTTATGTTACAGTTGACGCGACCCGCTCACTCGAATGGATATCGGGTGGAGGCAAGGAAAGCTAGTACATGCCTGCCATTCTGACAGACGGAGAGTGTCCGGCTCGTTTAGTCACAATGTCGGGACCACACTGGCAAATTATTTTTGATTTTGAAAATCTAGGAATTTTCCAGGAATTCCAAATATTATTACTTAGGGATATTGGACAGTAAATCTTAAGGTGCCTACTTATTGTTTTTATTTTGAATTACGCACAAACAAATAATTAGCTAATTTATACTTGTGTTTTTTTGTTATTGTTTGTGTATAGACTAAGAAATAGGGATTTACAGGTTAAAATTATTTGATTCCTAATTCACAGGAGTTATATATTTGATTAGGAAGGTTTAACTGTCGTAGAGTCACGTCTTTTATATTAGTACCTGGATGTACATGCCAAAGGCGAGGTTATGAGTTTTGTCCGGAAAACGTGGGATTCCTTTGATTTTTTTTCTTATAAACTAGGATTTTCAGCTTAGGGGTCGTGGTATGTGGGTTTCACTGATTCTTTGGAGAGGATGTGGCGCCGAATGAAGTGAATCTTTGCCAAGACAGAAGAGATCTTTCGGCCAAGACAAAGGAAGAAGGACTTATCTACTAGTTACGTTTGTCAAGGTGATTCTATAAATCTGAAATAGGAGCCGGGCTCTGAATGCATATGGCCAGTTTATACACCTATGACATCGTATACTTAGTGGATTTCAATGAAGAATAAGCGACGCTCATTCAGGATGGAGAACGAAAACGAGGGCGTTTTCACCCCCGGAGAGAGGGATGTCATGTCCTGTAAGTACATGTTGACTTAATACTAATTATCTCGAGGTTCATTTCATTTCATTTCGGAATCCAATCAGGGAACATACCGACGTGAGTTCATTTAGGGTCAAGACGTCTTAGTTACTTTCCGGTGTGGCTCATTTAGTCGCATACAGGAAGGGAATCGACCGACATAAACGCTGAATACTAAGATTGCACAACTAAATAGTGCAAGTAAATCGGACTTTGATTAAGTGCACGGAACGTAAGAGTGCGGACGTTCGTGGAGAACAGAGAGAGACGAGTGACAACCGTTGACGGAGGAGGTCAGGACAGTGCAACAACAATCGCAACGTGAACCACAAATGTCCTGGAAGAGTTCTAAGTGAGGATTACCGGATGAAGAACCAGAACAAGGATACCATCGAAGGGTGAAGTGAGAAGACATCGCCGGGTTCGACATCAGGGTGTCAGAGGGGGCCAGTCTAAACCACATACCAGGAACCACAAGCATTTGCTAAGCCATGCACACCCATTAGTAAGTCATAGAGTCAGTAGAGGTATGAACCCACGGTCTGCCAGACGGAACTCATAGGTTCGAGCCTAGGCCAGATAGGAGGGTCATTATGTTTATCTCTAATACAGTGCTGGTCTCTTAAGTGGAATCACGTCTAATTACTGTGTCTACATCCCCCTCATGAACCCACCTACCCACGATCCCTGGTCCGTGCTAGTTAATTTAGGCTTAAAGAGTTACGCTACGCCCCCACTTAAACACTCATTTGGCGATCACCACCCAGCCAAAGGGCCTAATTAGCTATGCGTGACAATATATAATTTTAATTCCGTCTGTTTTAGGGATGGTCGGGCTCGAAGCCTCTCCCCTGGTATTCTTTAGTGCCTGATGCGTAGCACCTGCAACTAAAAATCAGATGTGTGTGCCAGAGTTGGGCGATGGACAGCGTCCTTGCGCTGCATGGTGGTTGGTGACCGGTACCGTTGATTTCCGCCGGAGCTCGGGAATGGCAACAAACCTCTAGGTTTTTACATTTGATGTAATAATTAGCCCCAGAAAAAGTCCCACAAGAGACATCCAAGCAGTTTTTTTTTTTGGCCGGTAGAGCGGAACAAACAGACAGAAAAAACAACAACAAACAAAAAACACCAGAGCTAAGTTTTGGGGGGTCAGTGAAATTGAAGTCTTTGCTTCGTTCATCCAACTAAATTTAATGTGGAGTTCAGAAAAATGAAACTTGACAAATTTTGATGGTTTTCCAAGTTTAAAATTATGATATGATTTTGAAATCAATTACAAAATCATTGATCTCGGTCGGGTATCAAACCCAGGTCTTCCGATTGCCGTCATGATGCTGGGAGTGGTTGAATAGATTGAAGGGTGGCAGGAGTATTGATAGGCAAATACGCATACTTTCCTGAACGCGTACACTCAAGACACCTAAACAATATTTGTTCATTATTTTTAATAGTGTTCAGCCTAGGAAGATTGCTTATTGTGCGACAGCAATCAACAGTGAAAACGGTTGGCGGTCGCACACAACTTAATACTTCATGCATCTACTGTTTTTAGAGAAATAGTAAATGTGTACATGCATTTGGAGGGTAGAGGTGGGGTGAGAACTGCAGTCTTCTATGGTAGTTGATGTAGGGTGAAGGACAATAACAAATGACCATCCCTTGCAGAGCTCGAAAATTCCTATGCCCGAGTTGCCCGGGCAACTAACACTCCAGGCACGGGCAACCATAATTTATAGTTAAGTTGCTCGTATCGGCAACCAACAAATTTGGTTAAAAACTCGAATCGCATAAGATTTCAAGAAACCTACTTTATTGACAGGCGACGACGCTCGATGTAGTTCCAAGACTTGCCACAGGCTGCACCACGCACCACTACAATCGCATTCCACCTATCGACTTTACCCATAATTCAGTATTCACAGCTGTCCGAGAAAATGAAGATCTGAGACTTGTTTACCTTCTCCCGTTTCGGGAAATTCCAACCATTTTTTACACTTTAAAACCATGGCGTAATATTGAACCATTCTTAAATGGATTTACGGAACTTTTTTAAATGTAGGCCTAGTGGAGTAGCTTCAACGTCTCGGCCTACGGCTACTAAGCACTCACAATTAACGAAGATGAGATAGGCCTAGCCCATCATTGCCTAGGCTAGGCCTAGCTACCGGGTACGGTACGTAAAGTCGGTAAAGTTATTGACTCCTGGCTATTGTTAAAATAAAGAAAATTGTCGTACATATGTAAAAATAAAGAAAATTATTGTGTCAACCTTTAATTGAGTCTGGGCAAACTAAAATTTTGGGCCACTAAGTAGATTTTTTTAAATTTGTCGAGCCTTGCCTTGTGAGGGATTCGAACCCACGTACACCTAGTGGCATATGCTTTGAACCTGGCCACCGCAGACGGCGTGGGGATAAAGCAGAGTGGGCTTCTATGGTAGTTGATGAAGGGCAAATACAAAGTGGAGGGGAGGGAACTAGAGGGAGTGGGGGGATAAGCTTAGGATGTGACAGGAGCTAGTTAGGCCTGAGGAAGTCTTTGCAAGTTGAGAAGAAGAATGATCTTAGGATTCCAACAGTTTACATTGCATTACAGGCCTTGTCCGAGTTTCAAGCTTGCAAGAATTTTTATTAAACGAGGGAGCGAAGCGACTGAAATCTACAATTGAACTCAAACGGCTCAAGATCGTTTTTTTGTCTGCGAGTCAGTGACTTCACTCTAGAACGGCCGAACAGGTTACGCTGAAATTTCCAACAGACATCAAGTATTTAGCGTGCAGTTAAAATTTTGAGCAAAATCAGTTACGATTTAAATTCACAATAAAGAATTAATTGAAAATAGGCTGAGAATGTCACATTGAATTTAGACCCAACAACAATGTTTTTTGTTTCTGAAAAAATCATTTTTTTTCAATCATGTTTGTTTGCATGCAGTGAACAAGGTGTATCGAATCTTACATGCTCAAGGTTACCAAAAAATCCGCTCAAAAATTGAGTAAATAATATTTAAAAAAATGTATTTAGAGTCTACCCACTCAGTTATATAACTGATTTTCAGTGGGAGACAGTAAATCAAAGCGACCAAGCCAACCCAGTAGGCCCCGACGCAATCAAAGAGTGAACGATAACCAATCAAAGATCGATATTTGTAATAGGAATATAGCAATCAGTGGTATGGACAGTGCGAACACACGCGAATCAACGCCAGAATCAACAAGGCCGATTCAGAACAACTCTGACTTTATTATGTGCTTCGTTGCTAGGACGGCTCCAAGTCACCGTTGGTTGTCTATAGTGTAATAAGACTTCCACATTTTGACAGAAGTTTTGCATGTGGCACCACTTTTTCCCATTAAGGTTGCACAGGAGTAGCTATAATATCGGTGCGATGCAGTGTCCCAGCATTTCAGTTAGAACTCGGCCCACAACTGTCATATCGGCATAATTTTTTTTTTTTACTCTATTCACGATAAAATTTACTAGGACTTATGTTTTGGTCGATTTTCGAAATTGTACATAATATTGTCTTATAAAAATTGCGAACTTGGTCAATAGTTTGAAAATTTACCTTCACTTTAGAGCTTTATAAAAAAATTACAAAATTTTTTATGGAAAAAGTACAAAACATAAGTTCGAATTTCAACAATTATCTTCAAATTAAAAAAAAAATTATTAAAATCGTACATGTAGTTACCGCTAAACTACTGAACTACGAATGCATGTTTTGCAGCTATTTTAGGCCTTTTCGGCCACAGCAAGTGGCGCACTCTGGCGATACGACTTTTTGAGTGACAGGGGGGTTATTTATGTTCGAAAAAACGATTTCATTGGCCATGAATGAAATTGTTTAACTAATGCAGAACACCACACAATGCATAGGCCTATAATACGTATTTGTTATAGAACACGGTAACAGTATAAGACATATTGAGTTATGTGTGCAAGGTTTTGCTTCAATCAAAATCATAATAGGTCATATATATCTTCATGAAAAGCAATGCTAAAATATGGTAGTATGATTTACAATGGCCATCTGTTCATAATTAGATCACGCCGCACACATGATGTGAAAATATAGTTACTTTAAAGAATGTATTGCAATCTTTGTGAATATGGTACTAAACAAATTATAACTATTCAAAGATTCGAATTGAAAATGCCTCGTTTTGGCTCGAACCCGGATCATTTGGTTCTATAGGAGCGTTTCTTTATTAGTCTGTTGGATGAGCCACGTCACAAAAACTCGTTTTATTATGCGCAGAGCGCAAGGCAATCTAAAAATGTAAATATTGTTCCGTGGTGGTATAATATGTAATGTTTATTTGTAACAAGTCATTTTTAATCGATTTAAAGTTCCTGAGTTTTAGCATTTGATAACGGTAACATAATATAGAAATTGTATCAACTAAGGATAGAACCCCAGTCTTCCGCTGTCTGAGCTGATGCTCCAACCAACTGAGATTTGGATATGGCGTTATTAATTCGGTCTACTAGGTACTTCTATTTTATTATTGGTGTGTGATAGCGTTGATATAATCAATAATCATAGACAAACAGTGAAAACAAAACGGGACTGTGTGCATACCCAGAAATAATAAAATCTATAATAAAGGACTACATCCAGGCTATAAATTAAAATCCGTACGCTGTACAAGCAGTATTCGCATTGGCTTATTCACTGTCCGCATTATTTGAGTCGTTCTAGATTTAGAAAAGTAATGATCGCTGCATCACAGATCACAGATAAATCACAGATAAACGCATTGAATCTAATAGTCCCTCCTCCCCACGACTCGAGCCCAAATCTCGCCGATGAGACAGTCTCAAGGCCGTGCATCGCGCGTTTTTAATCACTCCCGACGTGTGTAAATGACAAATCATTGCTTATATTTTTACGTACTTTCCAATCACTCACTAATTATTAAGTGTTTATAATGTTAGTTGTGTCTGTCATGCAATTATACATAACAAATTCTGTAACAACAACCATATTAAGAACAACAAACTCTGTCCGTTCTGTAGTTTTGCACACATCATTTGAATACATATTATATTTAGCCTAGATTATACAAGAAACAGACAAAGACACCTAAATTTTTTGGAGCATATGAAAACTTTAAAATACACTTTGTTTACTGCTCTCTTGAACTCATTTAAATGGTGTTCCACTGCACTACGTCATGCAGTGGCGGGTTGTGCATTGCAGGGCGTTGATTATGAACTATACAGAATTTCATTGTTCGAGCCCTCATCACGTTATGTATATGAGAGCAAACTTTAGGCTTTTACCACATTGACCGTGTGAGTGGCCGCATATGGGTGTTTTTAACTTTTTGAAATCAAGTTACACATCATTGTCATTCTTCAAAAGTAGTCCATTCAGATAATATTAGATGCAAATCTCCAAACAAAAATACACATTAAAAAAACAATTCCGAAACAGAAAATATTTCTCGCCAATTTGAGTAAATAACGTATTTACTTGGAATCGGTACTATTACGCACGGATATCTAGAATAAGGTATTCCGCATCCGGGAGGACGGTGCAGCATTGTAGACAAGTTTAGTAGTGGTTGACGAAGTGGTTGATTGCGACAATCATGCTTGGTTGACCAATAATGCAGTGTTTATTTTTACATAGCAATTAATAGTTAACATGAGAACATGTATAATTTTTGGTAAAATGTTAATTTATTGTATGCATTCACTAAACAGATTTTGAATCTTGAAACTTGATAATTGATATATTTCAAGGGAATGAACGTGTATAGGCTATCACAAAGCGTACACACTTGTACTCCTATCTACAAAAACAATACAATCTAGAGGCATTGTGATCTCAAAGAAGGGCCAAGCTTCTGATTATTCTACTTGTGCTCAATATAAAAACATAACTTCACTTTGTCCCGTTACTTCATCGTTGCACAAGCTAGTCAAAATGTTCATTGCAACTATTGTTTTAATTGCGTGCAAATTCATAATGCCGAGCTATATGCAACGATGCGGTCACGGGGCAAAGTGAATTTATGTATTTATAGTGTGGAAGTGAGATTTACAGATTATAATGAATGACGAAGAAGCGATTAAAATAAAGCAACACCCTCCTAACATTTAGTTTTCATAACGCATACACATACGGTCCCGTTGACAATAAAGATCAAATTATTATTAATTATTATTAACAATTATTATTAATTATTATTATTAATTATCAAACTATATTTTATAGCATTATATGTTTACACACATTGTAGAAGATTGTTTTTTAGTTTCTATAGTAAAAAAAAACTTGATCAACTTTTTGTTTCAAATTGCATCTATCACTATTACGTGCACGTTAAATTTGAACTTTGTAGACCTTCCCGTCCAGTCATAATCCCTGGTTAATTGAAAGTGGCGAATAGGGTCTATTATAGTTACTAGTAATATCAGTCCGAATGTTAGCACACCACTGCTTGTCTGCGGCGCCCTAACGGGCACCTATCATTATTGTATGTGAACAAACAACGGTCAATCGGTCATTACAAGTTTTTTTCTGCATACTGACCCCCACCAATTTTCATATGTATAGCTTTGCATTGTTTAGTTTGTTTACGTCCCGAACAACCTATGGGGTGGCTTGTTCTTAGTTTCGATTCATTTGATTCATTGTTGTGGTCGTCGATCGAGTGTTGCTATTATAGTAGCCTAAACATTCTCGCAAATGACGTCTTTTTATTTCCCTGTGTCCATATCTACTGTTTGTGTCGACTGTCGGGACATGTGTTTTATTTATGACCATTGCTGTGACTCAGCGGTCAACGTCGCGTTGCATGCGCAGTGCAGACGCTAGAGACTACATCAAAGACATCGGAAGCGCGCGGTGTGGGGCAGGGGGGGGGGGGTACCCACTCCATGACCTGCTCAATGGAAGTGCGTAACGTGACAAGCAAAGCGGAGAAGAAAGTTTGGCTGTTATTTTTTTCTGTGTTTGTTTGTTTGTTTGATTGTTTGCTTTTTACCAGTCTTACTCCGATCGTGATGAATCGTGGTGAATCCCGAGCGGGGACAATTTTACGATTGTAAATGTATCTATATTATGTGGAAGTTATTAGGGTTCGGGCATATGTACGAGTTCATAGAATATAGATTATTATATATTATAGATAGTATTTCACCTATGTTTATCATTACCAATGTGCAAGAATTAAATAAAAAACTTATCCAACGATAGCCACACCTAATTGCAAAGAATTAGCCTTAAAATTAATTACGGGACATAGTCCACGAGCAATTTTTTGAAAATGCGTATTTTTGAAGTGGTTATTATGTGTGTACAAAAATGAATAGATGAATTAATTTTTTTGCTTAAACCTAGATGATTTGAAGAATATAATATTTAAGCCCCCCTGGATATGCCACTGGGCTTAATTAATCAGGA
Source organism: Sweltsa coloradensis (assembly GCA_024449915.1). Lineage (NCBI taxonomy): Eukaryota > Metazoa > Arthropoda > Insecta > Plecoptera > Chloroperlidae > Sweltsa > Sweltsa coloradensis. The sequence continues at coordinate 26,172 of JAMZAV010012195.1, forward strand.
GGTGGATTTGCTTATTTATCCAATGAATGATTGCCAAAATTAAATGAATAAATAATATATAAAATGGTATTTCCGTAACTAACGCAATAAACATCCACAGTTGAATGATAAAATGAATACTTACAAAGCAATTTATACATACACCACTTTGTTCAAATGCAGTTACCAGCTATCTCTTGAGGTCTTTCCTCAACGTATTTTACATTATATGCCGGTACGGCGGTACTGGTACCGGGTACCTATTACGGACGTGGGTTTGAATCCACTACGTTTTTAGTCAGGAAATTTTATAAATCTTTCTTCATTCACAGCAAACAATAATTCTATTTTGATATTTCCTGATAATGTACATGATCAGCTTTTACCTTTAATATAATATATGAGTTTGAACAAAATACGGTTTGATGTAATTAACTCAGCCACCCTACTCTCCTAGAACTAACATCATCTTGTTCTAACTCGTTCGACGAGTGAGCCCGAGCCGAGTAGCTGCATGTGTGAACGATCTGGCGCTACGCTGACTGAGACGCGCGCTTTCGGAGCTTCTGCAGTACATTGTGTAGTCACAGCCACACGAGGCAACTGCGACCGTGTATTGGACGGCTCATTTTCGAATATTTTGAGTGACACTTGTAAAGTCCCACCTCCAGGGCCTCTCTTTAGCTTCTCCTTCCACCAACGTAGGCCACTATACCGAGGCCCTGTCCCACCTTAAATCGACCATTGGGAACTCAAATATGACTAGTAAAGTTATTATTCCGTGGATTTCGAGGCCGAAAATTGCAAGTTTTACTCATTTTAACTAAGGCAACACCCCTCCCAACCATCGAACTTGTTGTAAATTCCCGGCCTCCTGTTATTTCATGTATAATTTAATTAAATGTCATGCTTCCATTACGAAAATCTTATGTTTGATTTCCTACTCTAAATGATAGAAATTACTAACAATACATTACATGTTATAACAGTCAATAACTATAATAATAAGACTCTTTCTTAATTAGAAGGTCTAAAACTGACTATTGGGGTGTCTAGTACACGTATAAAAAAATGTGGTCTCTGGACTGCGATTCTATAACTCTGACGGAGTTGGACCCGGGCGTTTCCAACGGTAATCGTCTCTGTTGTAAGTGATCGACCCAGTTGAGGTCGATATCGTTGCGATATAATCCGTGACAACAGAGTCCGACTCGGTTATATTTGTATAAAATGGTGGATGATAAGCCTTGGCCTACACGTAAACACAACCAGATTATTAACTTTCTCAAACGAATAACAATAGTTTGCTCAAAGAAAACCTACCTCTAGTAAGGGCCTACCCCTGAGAGTCCCAAACGTTCCCTTTTTTCATAAAATTATACCATTTAAATCCAATTTCTCCCCGATTGGAAATAATACACACATCTATGTCATTTCGAATATTTGACAGCTGACTGTGAATCATTTGTTCACATTTGACCGTCCACTGCCATGTAAATCATACCTTTCGACCTCGACGGAGTCGGTCCCGTGACAGAGTTGAACCCGTGAAGTTACTGAATAGGGGCCCTGAGGTCCCGGTCTAAAAATGACAGTTTGGGGTTGAAGTACACGCATAAAAAAATTTGGACCTCTTTATAAAAGTGCACAATATTGGTACTAATGGTGTTACATGGAAGTCGGACTAAAAGTCGTTGTTAGACGAGTGAGCGAGTTATGTGTTGAGTACCCGGGAACATTTGCACATAAGTTGATTGATATTATGATCAGGTATATATGTACTCGGTGGTTAATTTCTGAAACAGGGTTGCCGTTTTTACGGATTTTGAGGGTGCAAAACGGATCGAAGGGTTTTTATTCCAATTTACGGGGGGGGGGAAGTTCTATTTTACGCCATTTTATCTAGGGCGGGTCAAAAAATCTATATTTCAATGCAATATCGATAAGTGGGAATATTTTCAATATATAAATATAAAAATTTACACCAAAAATGCAAAATTTCGTAATTTTGGTGGAGGTGCCGGGTAGGTAGTCGAAATTAAATTAATCTTGGCTGGATCATAGTGGAGGTGCCGGGTCATAAAACGCGGTTGTGAGATCGTAAAAATGGTTAAAAATGCATTTAAAGTGATACCTTATCAACCCTTTTGGCCCCAAATCATTGGATGAGCGAAGCGAAGACTTCAATTTCACTGACCCCCAAAAAATTTAGCTCGGGTGTTTTTTTTTTGTTTGTTTTTTTGTCTGTTTGTTAACTCTCTACCAGGCAAACGGCATACCCGATCTTGATGAAAATTTGACAGGACCTTCGAAATCTCTGAACTTAGAGGTGTATTGTTTTTGGGTACAATCGAAGAAATATTTCTCATGAATATCGTACTTTTACGATTTTTTTTCGATTTTTAGTGCGATATTTTCGTGACATTTGGGTTAATTCTGACCAAACGGGTGGGGCTACAACGTTCATATTATACATGGACATTAAGGTTATGGTGATGTAGTACCTTTTAAAAGAAAAAGTTGAAAAAGTTAGCCAGAATCCATAGAAATAAAGCTTTTAATATAAGTTTTTTGATTTTTTGTGCGATATTTTCGTGCCATTTGGGCCAATTCTGACCAAACTGGTGGGGCTACAACGTTCATATTACACATGGACATTAAGGTTATGGTGATGTAGTACCTTTTAAAAGAAAAAGTTTAAATAGTTAGCCAAAATCTATAGAAATAAAGCTTTTAATATAAGTTTTTTACGGAAAATAATACCAATTGACAGGTAACAAAAAAAACTTGACAACAATCGGCTACAATGCGTTGGCAGCAAAACAAAGAACTTGCAAAAGTAAAGATATCCCATGCAAACTAAACATTTTTAAAAGCTCATCCATCAACGCGGCGGGACTTTAGCGTTTTCCTAGTTAAAAATAGGCCTACTCCACTGGCGTAGCGGAGGGCCCCGCAAACCCCGCGAGGCATGATATAAATCGAATTTTATGAAAATATCAAAAAAAAAAACAAATCACTCAAAATTGTATTTTAAATAAAATGACTAAATTCGCCGGCCCCCAAAATTTAAAAATAAAAAATAAAAATTACGGAAAATGTTGTATCAGACAGAAAATCAGTCACAGGTCTCAAGAATATTCACACACTTTGAATATCATATTCATTATGAAGAAGACAAGACAGTGAAGACACCATTGAATTTTCTAGGTAACCAACATTTCCGTATTTGTACAGCGAAATATTTAGACAATATAGCAACAACTCTTATAAGAGTTGTATAGACGGGCGAGCCAAGTCATAAACGGATGGCTGTGCTAAAAGGGTGATTGTGACTTGTGAGGGGATCGGTAGTGTGTCGCCATTTGGCATTTGGTCTGTGTTGGGTTTGTATGCGAAATACGTGCTTGTGAATAAAATTAATATTTAGTTCCAACATGAGGAATGGTCGGTCTTTGACCACTAACGGCGGTGTGCTCCCTGAATTACACGATGCAATAAATATGACAGCAACGACTGTAAAGTGTAAACATTCGAGGAAGGGACGGGGCCAGTCTTGCTCTCAAATTCTAAAATCTTGGGATCGTTCACGATTTTGGAGACTCAATATACCGGATGTATGGGATTAGCGAAATAGCACTTGTGTTGTAAAACTAACAGTCCGATGTCACCGACAATGCCAATGAACCTTAAATTTTACCCTTACCCCCACCAACAATAAACTTTGTTTTGTGGCTAGTTTCCACCCTTTACACAAAATTATTTCAGAGGTCAGTTTTCTCTCGGACTCCCTCACTGATAGATGCATATCTCAGCGTGGGAGTGAGACTGTAATAACACACTAAAAGCACCTAAAAGCCTAAACGGCTAGGAAACGTTCCAGAATTGCAGTTGGTGAATCAAAATGTAAGTTATTTGATTTATCAATTCTTAACATTTATCATAATTGTTGTTGTTGTTGTTGTTGATATAATTAATATGTTATCAATCATGGTTTAGTAGATAGATGTATACATTATTATTACGTCGCGGGGAAGTGGCGGATATAGGGGGGGGGGGGGGGGGGGGGGGGAAAATACCATGTATGCTGGTGATTGTAAGCTCGACATGACGACAAAACAAATTGACGTACACAAACTACATTGTTTCGGTATTACATTAAGCCCACCACTTTTTCCTAAAACGCACCAAATGCACTCTAAAAACTTGCTTTCAAAATTTTTCGCCTGCGGCGCTATTCATGGGGGGCTTCGACCCCCATACCCCCCTTGCTTGGTCCTACCATGTCCAATGGCCAATGTCGCGGGGGGGCCCCCGACTTCTGCGCTACGCCACTGGTCTACTCTTTAAATTTTAAAGAAACACTTTCAACAAGCAGTCGTCCTGAAGATGGATCACACAGTGGTTCCGAAACGTCTAACTCAGACACTAGTAAGTGTAAACACGCGACGCGGCGAAATGACCCGTTTCACACTTTTTTTAATATATTCGGGCCGCGAAAGTCTTAAACATTAGGATATATCGATATTGTATCGAAATTGATACATTTAGGCATTAAAAGGATTTTTAAGGATTTGGGCGTTTCATTTAAGGATTTCTAAGATTTTTGATGTGCTCGAACAGGATTCTTATTTTTTCTTGGTGGCAACCCTGTTTTAAAATAATAAGTGGGCGGACGCTCGACGCTGCTCTAGGCTATATTATGAAGGAATATTTAGAACTTCCCATTGAACAATAGGCTAATTGTTTCTGGAAAGAATGGATAAACTTATTTGCTAAACCCAAGCTGACCCTGCAAGAAGCTGGAAACGGCAATGGTGGTGGGTTCAGATGTTTAGGAAATCTTTCAGTGAGGAGCGACGAGTAGGCCTACACTGTTCGTTCTATGTTCGTTCTACATTTGAAGTAACCTTGATGATGACAACATGCATGCAGAATTTGCTTCTTGCTTGGCCCTACCACATGTGTTGTGACTTTTGTTTCATGTAGTTAGCTGTTTTTTAGTGGCCCCCATCTGCCTGATGAGTCCCAGAAGGACGAAACGCGTCGTGGATTAAGGTAACAACTTTAAATTAGCTGCAGTTGTCATCAGCAGGTGAAAAGTTTTGTCGCCCCCAGCCCTTCAGGCTGGGATTTATGTTCTCTTTACAAGTCCCAACGTGTCAACCCTTCTCCAACCTAGTTCACATCTAGTTTGAAATGTTGCGTTCAACAAAATGATGGAAATGATGGTCAATCTATGGTTGTGAAATGCCCTTGCTTACAGCAACTGAAGACAGAAGCTGGGCAGTCGTGGTATTTATTTATTTTACTACTAGTAAAGTCTATAACCGTGTCCATTACTGAGAAGGGCCTAATACAATTTCAAAATGTGGTTTACAAAAAAAATAATAAGAGTGGAAAAGGGAGGGAGAAAATATGTAAAGAAAGGCTTGGGCCTACTGGCAATTGAATCAAGACAGTAATTCAAAGAGGACAAATTGAATGTACAATGAGGGAGGGGGAAGAGGGGAGGAATGAACGACCAAATAAAACAGGGGAAGGGGAAACTGTGGGAAGAGATCGATTATATAAAAGCTGGTAGGACAGGAAGCTACACTCGTCCTAGGGTGGGACGGCCTCAAGTTCCGTCGGAAACGCGAGTTTAATCATTAGGCCTAGCTAGATCTGACGACGAGCTTCACTTGTCCTAGGGTGGGACAAGCAGAGCCTGGTTAGCAAGCACTGCAAGTCTATAGCTCAGTTACCGGTGTCCTACTCGTGTCGGAAACGCGAGTTTAATCATTAGGCCAGAAAGCCTACATCTTGTATACCCCTCACTAACTATTGTGATGACGAAATCCATTTCTAGCGATATCTGAACCAATTTGATTGTCAAGATTTCTACCACTTAGGTCTACGTAACACTGACCTCTATATGCTCAGTGACACTTGACGCTTACCGGCGATGCGCCCGACGCACACTGACCACTGAACTCTATATGCTCAGTGACACTGATGCACACTGCTCGAAAGTCGAGATATATTGCCGATCTATCTTCTTTGCACTCACTCGTAAGGCATGCCTACAAATGTATGCGAGTACATTTAAAAAAGTGCGGCGCGGCGTCTGTAATTATTTTTTGTTTTATTTACGTATTTAAAACTTTTTTTTTTTTTTTTTGGGCTGCTCGGTTAACACGGTACATCGGATAAGCGGAGATCGGATAAGAGAGTTCTTACTGTACAATTCAAACCAAGATCACTGATCCAACACGAAACGATAATAAAGTCGTTAAAATTACTTTTATATCATATTTAGCATCTGTTCTAAAAAGGGATTCACTGAACAAACAACGGACCAACAAGATCAAAGAAAACTGAAATAAACTCACCGCTGCTCGGACGCTGCCCGTTCCGGCTGGTGCCGACTTCAGTTACCACCGGGTCGTACAGCAGCTGGAAAGAAGAATACTTTTTAGCGCACTTTCACGTTATAATGGAGGGTGTCTAGAGACACGTTAACAATGTTTTGTAAATTGCTGCAAAATACTTATTTTTAGGGACACTTATTCATGGTAAATAAAACCGCCACAAAGTGGTACAAAATATATTAAAAAGCGGTGCAAAAAGTCGGTGTTAAAATCAAAACTCGTCAAAAAGCGGCGAATAATTTTTTTTGTTGTTAATTTGCACGTCTTACTCACGGATATCTCTTAACCAGAGAATAGGTTATTCCCAGATGTGACATAAGTGATATAACCGGTACCTTTAACCGTACATCATATACTAGCAGAATGTACCAAATATGGTGCCTTGCGCATGCAATTTGATCTCTCCCAATCATATGAAGAACTTCCATCATATTATGATAACGGCGACAAACTTTTTAAATTTCTCATCCAAAGTAGGGATGAGACGTGTACACGTCCGTCTACGTGTACACGTGTACATAATTTTAAAAAAAATACACGTCGACAATCAATTGACATTGTTCAGTCGTCGAGGTTTCAGATTTCAATAATTCTATTTTGAAATACGAGCTCTTTCAGTCAACTGCCGCCGCCGCCTTCCCGCAAAACGGTAAGTTGGTTGCGATCCCTTGCCACGGTGGCCTTGCCTTCCCCCTCCCCCCCCCCCCCCACCCCCTGACCGGCCCACACATTCCAGATGGTTCCAGACTGCTCGCAGTCGCTCGTCGCCCCCCGCCCGCTTAGTTGTTAACGCATGTTGAGATTTGAGTCAGTGACGCACGACTGTTTATTGTTTAGAATATCTCTTGAGTGGAAGTTCTTTGATAAGATAGACGCGGGAAAGAAGGTTAAATGCCGACTGTGCGCGAAGGAGTTGCTGCACAATTCAAGTATCACGGGAACTATGGTAAATCACAAGCCTTATCTCTCCCCCCCCCCCTCTTCATCACGCAAGCCTCAACCATACCATCACCCTTTTAACTTTCTAGGTCAATGAAACATCAGCCACGTCATTTACTGACTGATAAACTGAACCGAACGCCGTCGCCGTGAATACTGTTCAGAATGCAATAAAAATATACAGTAATAAATAAACATGTACAACTTTTTTTCAGATACCTTAAAATATACATAGTACACGCGTGTACACGAACAGACAGCCAGCGAGTACACGTGTAGTAAGATCCACGCTTTTGCCCATCCCTAATCCAAAGTAATCTATTGAACAAAATTTAATTCACATCATACGCATTTCTTTAATTTCTTTGTTTGCATTTACATAAATAACTATTGTTTTGCTATTACTATCATCATCATTTTATTTTGTTATATATACACTTAGAAAACAATCTAATCATCAAACACACCATTAACTCATCTCATCAACTTTCATTATCACAGGCAGCGCAATATGACCTAACTGGCAGAAGCGCTCTAGTTTCTCACGTCGTTGTTGCACGGGGTGTGTCATCATGCGTATTATAACTAGGAAAACGCTAAAGTCCCGCTGCGTTGATGGATGAGCTTTTTAAAGTTTTAGTTTGCGTGGAATATCTTTACTTTTGCAAGTGCTTTGTTTTGTTGCCTACGCATTGTAGGGGATTGTTGTCAAGTTTCTATTGTTTCTTGTCAATTAGTATTATTTATCGTAAAAAACTTATATTAAAAGCTTTATTTCTATGGATTCTGGCTAACTTTTTCTATCAAAAGGTACTACATCACCATAACCTTAATGTCCATGTATAATATGAACGTTGTAGCCCCACCCGTTTGGTCAGAATTGGCCCAAATGGCACGAAAATATAGCACAAAAAATCAAAAAACTTATATTAAAAGCTTTATTTCTGTAATTTCTGGCTAACTTTTTCAACTTTTTCTTTCAAAATGTACTACACAATAACCTTAATGTCCATGTATAATATGAACGTTGTAGCCCCACCCGTTTGGTCAGAATTGGCCCAAATGGCACGAAAATATTGCACAAAAAATCGAAAAAAATCGTAAAAGTACGATATTCATGAGAAATATTTCTTCGATTGTACCCAAAAACGTGGCAAGTCTAAGTTCAGAGATTTCGAAGGTCCTGTCAAATTTTCATTAAGATCGCATATGCCGTTTGCCCGGTAGAGAGCGAACAAACAGACAAAAATACAAACAAAAAAAAACAAAAAAAAAAACACCCGAGCTAAATTTTTTGGGGGGTCAGTGAAATTGGAGTCTTTGCTTCGCTCATCCAATTAATAATTTATATGTACAACAAGAATTTAATGGAAGACACTAATCTAGACTTAGGCCTATGCTACACCAAAATAGCTAGGCCTAAAAGAACTGTCTAACTTGGCCTAGGCTACTATTCCCTTTTAAAAAATCTAGACTAGAGCCTGATTTTGTGGTAGGCCTATAGGCCTAGGAAATGAACTAGGCCTACTACATACCAATGAATATCATACAAAAATGAAGTGTACATAGGCTTTTGCCTAGGCTAGGGGCTTGAGATGTGTAGGTTGGAGTCAAGGCCAAGGTTCTAAAATATTATCTCGGAGTTAAATTTCTTCTGTGCATTATTTTGCAGACAACTCGACTAGGCCTAGATACAACCGTGGAATCATAAATGTCCAATGCTGTGAGGTGAGGCCCTTGGCCTAGGGCGCATTTGAATTGTTTAACACTTATTATCAAAATTTTGACAAATCAACAATTTTCTTACGGTTAACTTAACGTTAAACAGCTTTAACTCAGTGCCTCAAACATCGCGAATTTGAGGTTAGGTAGGCCCAGGCAGCCTGTCAACTCTTTTGTTGTGCTGGAAACACATCTTATGCTAGAAACAATGTGTGGGTCTATTGAAATCAAACAAATATAACATGTCTTTAACTTTATCTTTATCTTTATTTACACACGTACGAGATAAAACATCGGTTATCACCTAACATCGGAATAGCTCGCCCGCCCGAAATTTTGTAATTTACCGCCCGCTCTGCAGAACTTTATAAAATAGTACCAGTCAAAACATTTATCGCTTTATTCTGTGAAAAATGCGTCAACTGCGAGATCTACAACACGCGTAAGGCGTGAAGTACGAAGCGCCTGCACTGCTGCAGTATAGGCTACCAGCATGACGCGTATGTTACGGGCCGACTCGGCTCGAGCGGCTGCACTCCCGCGCCGATCAGGCGCAGATTGCTCAACCTCGTCCAGGCGCGTAGGAAGGGGGGGGGAATGGGGGGAATTTCCCCCCCACTTTTTACCGTGACCCCCCCACTTCAGAATCTTAGAAATTCAGTCTCGCCGTAAATACGCACAGAAACAAATTCTGAATAACGAATTTTAAGTGATAAGACTATTAAAAGTGATTTTAATCCATTATACTTATACTGATGACTTATTTTGGCACGTCAGCAGTGTATTCTCCACTTTCCTTTCCCTTACCTAATGACCCAACAATTTCGACAATCCTATTATTGTTGTACGTGATCAATGATTAGCTTATGCATATTCAATGGTTGTAGCATGCATGGTCTATCTCTTAACTATTCCAATTTTATTTATAGTTTTATAGTTTTTACTGTACAAAAAATACATTAATTTGGTATTGCATTCAGCCCACGATTTTTTTCTAGAACGCACCAAACACACTCTAAAAACCTAATTTTCAAAATTTTCGCCTGCGGCGCTGTAGTTGGGGGGCAGAGCCCCCCAAACCCCCCGTGCTTGGCAGCACATTTGTTGTTCCCCCCCCACTCGAAAAGGAGTTCCTACGCGCCTGACCTCGTCGCGTCACACTCGCAGCCAATTATTGTAGTACATCATTCAAGGTTAACACGTATTTTATCGAGATGCATTCCTCCCCACTCCACGCCAACTTGGCGTCGCTTTATTACTTAATTCCGTAGTGCTACGATAATATTATCAGTTCTCTCACATCAATATTACGTCGTCTTCCAAACTAATGTCTAACATTCTTCATCTTGTCGCGTAATAAATATCGGAGCATTGAATAGTAAAATTGATAATATCTCGTAAATGAATGAACGACAATCACAACAAAAGCTGAAATGAAACTTCACAGAACCACGATTTCCAAGAAGAACGACCTTCACAAAGACAACACTCAAGCCGGGTAGCGTCTGTTTGTCTATTCCATGTAGCACGCTCTCGTAGGGCAGGCCAGACACGTAGGGGAGGGGAGTTTGTGAAAGACATTGCTAGCATGGAAAAACCCAGTTTTGAGCAAATAAAAGGAACAAAAGAATGCACTCGCAATAGGTCCAAGGTACGCGTCGGTATGCGAGCAAGTTTAGGCTTAATTTTTATTCGATTATCGATCGATATTTTTTTAATCGATTATCGCGATCGATAATCGATTTAACAGGTCCGATTATCAAAACCGAAATTCGTATCGAACGGCAACCCTACTTCTTATTAGTTTATTTTGATGTTTCCCCATACTGCAAACTTACAAACTAGGCCTAGGCCTACACTTAGGGTTACCATACGTCCGGTTAAAGCCGGACATGTCCTCTTTTTTTATGTCTGTCCGGGCGGTTTTTTCAAAATAATGCAAAATGTCCGGTTATTTCACCCAATTCCATGCAGAGGCGCATGCGCACACCTTCCGACCCTTCACTTACCATCCACCGACCTGTAAATCGCCGAATACGAGCAGCCGATCATTCCGAGCGTGTCACCACGCCAGGCTGTGCAGCAGGCAGTGACATCACGTGATTTGGGTACATTTCCGTACGTTTCGTGCCTTGTGTCCACGTCGTAACGGCGTACGTAAGGAAGTGTTGGGTAAGGCCTATGCGACTTGTCTTAGTTTTGTCATAAAATGATGTCATTTAAAAAGTAACCCCACAATTTAAAGGCGCGGCACCACTGTCCTTCCTGACCCTTTTTCAATCGATCTAAACGCTATCCGAAAGTTAAAAATGTCGAAAAAAAATTTCGCCTCGCGCTGGGCTCAGACTGCTTGTAGTCCGTGAATGTCTGTGAATGAAATGTCCTCTTTTTTGCTGAGACACTTATGGTAACCCTACCTACACTAAAACAATTAAAGTAATGTGGACTTGTCACTTGTCACAATGTAGATCAACCCAATCAGCTACATGAGCTTGGAAACTATCAGCATTGTTTCCAAGTGCACTGACCACTTTATTGCTTTACATCTTTGCTACATTTTGAGCGGGAAATTAAAAATATATTTCCAGAAATTTTCCGGAAAGATTAACTCGGAAAATTTTCCGTGGAAATATTTCCCATTTACATCCCTAGGCCTAATAGTATAACCAAAATTAAAATGCTACTTTTGTGAATAACTCATTGTATGTTTTACACTGGTGTTAGATAGGATCCAACAGCTTCCCTTCAAAAAGTGATGGTGGCTGTTGAGTTTATTGAAAAATAGCAACACAAACATATACAGAACAGAAAAATACGAGACGTTTTGACACTAGGTCTTGTTCACTCAAGAGAGAAAAGAAAATGGTAACTGATTGCAACAATCAAAAAACAAAACAAAAAACAAAAAGGTGGCTAAAGATTAGGGATGACATCGGGTACCCGGTTCTAGAAATTACCCGGAGCCGATTTTAAGATCCGGGTATATTTCGCGGCCGTTTTTAGGCTAATTCACAAGTTTAAATTACGCGCTACGTGGTTGCGGTCTTTCCCGCGGAGCGTGCCCGCTGCCTAAAGAGTAACTACGGTCGACGACAGTAAGTAGTAGTAAGTAAGTAGCGTTGTAAGCTATCACGTGCTTCCGTCCGTCTCAGCGAGTCGTGCCCATGCATGAGTGAGTGCAAGAGAGAAAGATGCGACGAATATCTTGGCACTGCCATCTGTGCGGTGCGAGATGCGCGTACGATCCAACCAACTCACACTCACAGCTGACTGACAAAGATGTTGTGTAGAAGAACTCGCGATTTGACGAAATTTTTTTTACTTTGGATGC
>JAMZAV010012196.1:0-19616 GCA_024449915.1 Sweltsa coloradensis
AAAACCGTAATTTTTGTGTTGAGGTCCGACGTATCATCAGTGACATCACCTGTGTTGTCAAATACAAAAAAAAAACTTGAAAGATAGGTATATTCATGCTGCCAATTTTGATGCCAGCTATTTGCATTTATCTTCTAGAGTCTGAAATAGATCAAGTTTTTATAAGCTCTGCCAAATTTAAGATAATTGTGATTTTTGTCAATGTTATTGTTAGCATCAATGGTAAAGATATTATTTTACAAAACATTATTTCCCTTTGACAACATTTTAATTAAATAATTAAAACCCACAAATTTGTAATTTTTGTAGGTTGGCATCATGACTAAATAGCTGTCCATGCTTGCAGCTTCCTAAATATTGGCCCCGCATGTTGGTGTGAAATGTTGTCAACATCGGTTTAGCAGTTTCTCACACACAAAGAGGAAGAGCCATCCGAGTTTGGTTGATAGACTTGCTTGCATTTCTTGCTCGTCTACTCTAATTAGTGTGAAGTGACATTATGTAAGACATTTTGAATAAACATTTTCAAATGGACATTTTGTCCTGGACCATACTATTGCATCATGGACCTTCTGGTGTGTGGACCATCTGTTTCATGGATTTTTTTGCACTGGACCCACTACCACAAGCAAGGATTGGAAGGAACAGAATTCCTATAATATACATTTACTGGTTTTCTACAAAACACATGATGACATGAATGTGAAAAGTGGATAATCCATAAAAAATGCAATTGACATCAGCATGACAAGGATAAAGCTGTTTGAAGTACAGAGAAGAGGTGGGCAAGACTGTGTAAGTAATAGGACTGCCATTTGATATTAATTTTAATGTTGATAATTGCCAATTGGGCATGTTAAATCGACCAATAATTGTACTATTTCACAGTATAGTCAAGAGTGTTATTACACGATACTCGAGAAGACTTTGTAGTAAGTAGCTACAATGTTAGATTCTCGATTATAAACATCTTAACAAAAATCTAATAAGCCCAACATGAATATATATAATATGGTTTTTAAATTATTCCATGTGTGGCTGATTCAGTTGTATATGGATCCATGCATGTTGTGTTTTTACGTAGTAGTTGCAAAATAAAAATGTAGTGGCCCTAACAATATATATATATAGAAATAAGACTACAATCCTCTTGGGTAGTAAGTAATCACAGGAAGTATCATTCTTAAAATGTTTTAATAATTGGAAAATAACAATTGTTTTTATATTAGTTTTTAATATTCATTGTATACTATTTGAGCATTACGAAACTTTAAAAAAATAAAAATCACTTCTAATAAAATTATTGAACAATGAAAAGTGAAATTATCTAAAAGTACAACGCATGTGATGAAATTCTATCGTTATTATAAGCACTACAGTATAGAGTGATAGCTAAAATGTGTTCATGGAAACATATATACAAATAAGATGAATTCTTAGTACTACTACTTAAATAGAATTTAGTTGCAAATGCTATAATATGCTTATCTAATCTAACAGGTCTGCAGTGGCATTGAAGTACTTTTGAGACAAAGATCAACCAATTGTCATCAGTGGAATACCACTGCAGGTTGGTTGATACCAGGCTTATTTGATTGGGGAACACATAGTAACCTCAATATGAGGCAAGTATGTACCATTGTACATATAATATTACTATACAATCACAAGATTATGTAAAAAATAATCTTAACAAAGGTGAGAAATCTAGAACATCACACTAATCACAACAAAACAAATTGATTTGAAAAAGTAAAAATGTACAATGTACTGTCCTTAATATCTTATTATATGTAGATTTGTTCATGATATACACTATGTCCATTCCACTGATGCATGCTACACTCATGTTGAGTTCAACAGTCACAAGAATACACTAACGCATCTCTTCATTGATGGATGGCAGTAGGAATTATGCTAACGTGTTTGAATTTTATTGGCCCACAAAAATATGTTATCAAAATCAAATCATTGTCAATGCGTGATCATTTCTCCCAGGGGTGAACTGATTTACATGATGCATGAATATAATAAGTTGAATAACTATGTAATTATGTACTAACAGTGCCAACTCCCAAAACAAAGATGATCTTGATTTGACTTACAAGTTACAATTACAACAGAGGAAAATAACAAAGTTACTCTTGTCTTGTTCAATACAAGCATAAATTATTGTTCAAGCTCTAGGTCTCTACTTTAAGACCACAAGACTAACGTCTTCTCTTGCAAGATGCAGTAAGAAGAAACTGGAGACAAGCACTGCAGGTAGCTGGGTCTAATGCAAGTAGCAGACATTATTTTCATTTCTCAAGTGCAGCAAAATTAAGAAAACTATAAATTTGAATCATATACAGTGAAAAGTCATTACAACAAAATAATTGTCATTATGACAAAGTAACTACTGTAATATAACTGTGTGGTTCTTCAAGCTGCTTTTATATGACTAAACCTGATCATTACTACAAAATTATATTTTTAACAAAGTCATATTTAGTCCCTTGGAGTAAGTTGTGATGACTTTCAACTGTAGTCAAATAGGAACCCCTGAGTTTGTCAGACACAATTATTGGTTTATATTACAAGAAAAATATTCTGACATAAAATTAACTCTTGGAGCAAATTATGATGAGTACAATTTAAAGCACCGAGTCTTTAATCTTTATCATACATAATATAATAGATAGTAAGCTATTATTTAGTGAATCGGATTGTTTCATCAATATTAACTTTAAACAATTTTAAATATATTTCTTTAGAAATGATGATAAAGAGTTAAATCATATATCAAACTATATATTTCCATATATTCAAACATGAACTATAAAGATATATAAAAAGCCTCTCATAATGTAATATGCCAGGCAAGGATGCAAACCAAAAATATGGCTCACTTATTTGTACACGAATCAATTTGACTGATGCTAGTTTCCGTCCCAAGATTAAATTACGCATCAGTCGTGCGATTCCTTTCAGTCTCCACTGTAGCTAATAGGTAACATGAAGTAAGTTCAAAGGCCAGCTTGAATATATGCAGTGAAATTATACCAGCTTTGTCCTTAGCATTCATAGATATAAGCAAACCACTAGCATGTACAACCAAACTTAAATATCCTGCAATTGCATATTCACCACCTACTCTTTACCAATGAAAACATTACTGCAACTGACATAATTGCATTTATTATTAGAATAATAGTTTGAAGAAAATTTTCCAGCTCTCTTTGTAGTTTTTAAAATACCAACTATAAGTCAGAACAATTAATTACTTAACTAAGGTGGGAAAAACAATTGGAAATTCTGAGGGTTTTAGTTGTCCATTCTAGTGAACCGGCATTAACGTATTTCACAGTATAATCCAGCAACAATCCATTTGGTACATTGATTGTGGGCAGAACTTGTATTCACCTAGATGCAGTAAGTACTAACTAGTGTTTGTAATCTAACAGACTCATCAGATAACTAGTAGCTCACTGGGTAGGGCATTGTTTCAAACCAACAATCATCATGACAGTCCCATGGTTTATTGCTGTACATATACACATAAATCCCTCCTATAAGGTTATTATTACTTATCAAAGTATATTTCCAGTGCATAACTTATATCCAAGCTAGTTATTGATGCATGACTTTGAGTTGACTAACCATTCTAGCTAGTACGTAAGCATTAACGCTTAAACCGAATATTAAAGGTCGAATTTCTTTGTTTACTACATAGAACCTGTACTTGTGTCCACAAATACCCCAAATTACAGCTACATTCTCTATGATTATATTGAAAGGTATTGTGCATAGTGCTCCACATATACAAAGCATAAATTTCAGCATGCCAAAACGATAAAGAGAGAAAGATTTGATGACACCAAAAACATACATGTATATATTAACAGCGCCTATAAATGCAACGAGAAAATCCATGAGGGGTGGACAGGGAATGGGACATAGGTTTGCCAGGATGACGTTGGACGTGGATAAAGGCATGTGACCCAAGAGTAGCACGAGATCGCCAGGAGCAGTTTGTTCCAGATGGGAATGTTCTTGGAGTGCACGACCAGCAAGATTCCCTGGAGCCAACGCTTGCGCTGTTGCACAAAGTCCCAGAGGGTGAATGGTGACTTCTCCCACATCTCGCCCTCGATGAAGTTGAAAGAGTAGCCTTGCTGGAAGCTCGCAATCGCAAAGTAGCAGTCCTCGGCTACGGAGCCATCCAAACCGTTGTCAAAACGACACCTGCCGTTCGGCTCCAACCTGAAAACAAACAATAGAACATTTAGTTAACTGTTTTTGTTACCAATCTGTGATTAATTAAAATTCACCTGGTAGTGAGATAGGTCAACCTTTAAGTGTAGATAAGAGTCTACACAACCAGAGGCCAAGTCTTGAGACCACTCGTTTCGAGTCGAGAAGTGAGTCGAGTCACTTATTCTATGTCACCGGTGACTTGGGGTAAACGATAATCGGTAGTCTGGGGACCATTTTCACGGCTTGAGGCTCCGCCCCCACAATCCCATAGTGACAAATAGAAAACTTTGTTACAAATAAAATCGATCAAAATCACAGCTAGTTAGATTGAAATAATCGATCTCTTTATTATGAAAGCTGTGCTATTTTGTTTTTGTATTGTTGTTTTGTTGTGTTGTTTTTGAAAGGTAGGCCTAGATATCCAATGTCAGATAAATTTTACAAATGTACATATATAAATTTAAACTTAGAGATAGATAAAATTTAGAAAGAGGAGAAGCATGAATTAATACGAGTACGTTAATATGCGGTTTGCTAGCGACATCTATAATGGCATTTACAACGTTCAACACGATTGAATATGTCACAATTTATAACTACCAAATCAATAACAAACTGTTTTGATCGTCTCAAATCGACAAAGTTCACAAGTCACCACCAAATACCTCGTGGTTTGAAACGTGAAAAAACATTCGTTCCAAGTCACCGTGCGACTCGTGAACTTGTCCCCAAGACTACCGATTTGGCAATTTTGAGCGACTTGGAGGAATTTCTCGACTCAGAACGTGTGTGAGTTGAAACGAGTGGTTTCAAGACTTGGCTTCCTGGGTGATTCAAGTTTAGATGGCCATGAGAATAGTACGCGACAGTCAGAGTGCGTCTGTAATCGACTTTTTGAGCGAGTCTGCTTTGGCTAAGTCGACTCGTTAGCCGAAATCACGTGATGAAGTTGGCGTCGAAATGTCACAAGTAGGCATCGGAAGTCTACTTGGTTAGCACCCGAGCGTAGTCGCCGAAAGTGTATGCTTGCGAGCCTACTTCGCCTACTTCAAGATGGCCGAATGCGAAGAAGTGAAATGCAAGCAGGATTGTAATTAATTAATTTAAATTGTTCCTAAGATCTTATATTTAATAAATTATTTTCTTACCACGTAGAAAATTAGCAGTGTCAGGAATTCAAACAACTAAATGCATGTTTTAGGCCGAGACCCTAGGGCATAGCTAGGTAAAGGTGGGGCCTAGGCCTAGCGTAGGGTAGCCTAGACCTAGGCCTAGCCAGCCAAAAGGAAGCATTTTGAATGTTTTGTGATATAGTTTGATGTTTTTAAATTTATTTTTAACTTCTTGACCTTGACCAACGAGTTATGCTAGGTCTAGACCCTATGACAAGCCAAAAAACGAGAGATACAACGCACATGGACTAAGAAACACAAGAAAGTTTGTTTGTTTACAAATTTATAAAAAGACTCAAGCTACCGCCTTCTCGTGGGTGGGTTTTGAGAGCGACTTAAAAACGTATGTCCGTTAAGTAGGCAGTGGGAAGCCATGATAAGCAGGCTTGGAGAAGTTGTTGACAGAATCATTAAGTAGGCGAGGTGTAAGCAGGCAAGCACAGAGCAGGCAAGTTTTTAGCAGGGTAGCAGTCGAAAACGATTACAGACGTACCCTTAACAAGGGACAGTCTCCAGGTAGATCACCCACAACCTATTACTGTATTTACTACTTAATACTACTTTACTTGTACTGATTATAGGCCAACATCGAGTAATGGCTGCACCTTTATTTTGACCACTCAAATTTCAAAGAGCAGGGTATAAAATTAATACTATAGGCTTACAGTCTACTAGGCTACTGTACTATTGACAAACGGCTTGGCATAATGGCCGCACCTTACCTTTTTTAACTTGATATTTAAAAATATACGTGGCATCCTGACTCCTGAGGCATATATTTGCATAAACAGTACCTACTTGGTATGGACTTGAAATAAATAAATTGTATTTAGAGTCTACCCACTCAGTTATATAACTTATTTTCAGTGGGGCCAGTAAATCACAGCGCCCAAAGCCAACCCTGTAGGCCCCGACGCAATCAACGAGTGAGCGATAACCAACCAAAGATCGATATTTTTAATAGGAAATATAGCAATCAGTGGAATGGACAGAGCGAACACCCGCGGATCAACGCCAGAATCAACAAAGCCGATTCAGAACAACTCTGAATTTATTATGTGCTTCGTTGCTAGGACGGCTTCAAAGTCACCGTTTACAAACTCCTTCGACAAGAACTGACGGACTAAGTTTAGTCCAAATCAGAAGTAAAAAAACTTCTGACTTTGACGGGAATCGAACCCTGGACCTTCTGCATTGGAAGCAGATACGCTTACCACAAGACCAACGAGCCACACAAACTGTTAAGAATGTTTTTTATTTTAAACTTAAGGTCGATACAAAAGTTTTCAACAAGAATAATCTTATGATTAGCTAATCTATATAGTAATTGATCTAATCTTGAATTTAACTCCATTAAAGTTTGGTGAAACTGACCCGAGTAGGCCCTATCCGGAAAAATAAATTGAGACCTGAGTAAGTAGTCTGTACCAACCCTCAGTGGCATAACTAGACCTTGTTTTTAGAGAGGTGAACATTCGCCATGAAACAATTGCTTCGGGAAAAGTATGTATTCTGGCACAATGGGAGGTCTGGGGCACATAGCCTCAGATTTTTATATTTTATTTTCAACATTGTGAATGGTGGTATTTTACTAGGCGGTTTGGTTTCGTTGAAAATTTACAAAATAATTGTGAAGATCTAGTCAGTTTTATAGTCAGTTCACAAAATCTAGCCACAAAATTGTGCATTCTCGCCCCCGTAGTTATGTCTCTGCCAACCCATAAAGATTCTAGGAAAATATGCAATAAAGAAAATGCTGTCAATAAAATACAAAAATTGCAAATAACAATACACTTCGTTTTATTTTTATAAAAGCTGCGTTTTTGTTTCCCTACGCTTTTGCAGGGGTATGTAAGATTTTATTAGTGAAAAGTGTGAACACTCAATTCTCCAGATCTAGACCTAGACCTACTGAGCCACATGGAAACATCTTTAAATTATTGTTATTTATTTGTAAATACATCTGCTTAAAACCAAGATCAGTAATGTTATTACAGTACTATAATGATTAAAAAGCACAGTTTAACGACTAGCTGCACCTGCATGTAACTTTAGTACTTGGTGACGATGCAAATTAGGTTGGCATTTGTCCAGACACGTGGGTTAGCATTATTCATATTATTGGTACAATTTATTTCACTAGGATCAACAGAATGCATAGTTGAAATATAGTCAACACAATTCATATTGAAACCGCCCGCCTATTGGAAGGTAGGCTACGGTCACTAGAATGTGTCAATGTGGTTTACTTGTTCCCGTTGCGTGGGCATGGGTTTATATCCCACTTTTACTTGGGTTTAGTTTCATTGTCCCAACAATCCAACTTAATGACCAATGAAACTAAAAGTTAATCGCGGGGTTCAAAATCATTGCTTGCACATCCCCATAAAACACGTAAAAGATACTAGGAAACAGTGACTACTTCAACAGGAACTCCGGTTAAAATTGTTTTCCGATTTTTTTTTAATGCATGCTCTTGGCCAATTAATAATCATACTAAAATTAATGTATTGCAGAATTCAGTGGTGACGAACAGACGCGAAAAGGAAAATTACCACGACTGGCAATTATTATTAGTGGGAATTATGAACTGCTAACTTAAAAATAAATAGACGACGTTGCTTTTGATGCTCCGTGCAACAACTTATATTATACGAAATACAGCCAATAAATCAATACCGTAATTTCCTGCTCATGACTGGACACGTTGGCTATGTACAGTTTGAAAAAACAAATTTCCATAACTTCTTATCCTTCGAAGTAGCATTGTAATAAATTAATGGCAATGCTATATAAAAACAATATTTTCCTCCTTATGTAATAATCATCTTGAAGGAGTAGTAAAAACAAGAAATAATAAGAGTGACGATTGAGAAACAATATTGACGCAAAACAAAAATGCACTTTTATCTCACGCAATCGTACATTTCATAAGAATAATAAGAAATTCAATTGTGTTGTCTGATGCTAATGGATTGATTACACTGACGTACAATATGATAAGAACCACACACAGTGTCTACGTGCCAACTGCAGGTGACGCTGTTATCTATTGCAATAATAATCAGGTACTCTCATTTATCATTACAAGGTCAACTTCAAATTGACTATCATTTCGCATTTTTGTAAAACCCTGTTTTGTCACTTTCAGAAAAAGCCGCGATGGAACGTTACGCGACATAATTTGAAAATGGAACAGGGCGGACTTTTGTGATGCGATTTCCGAAATATTTCCGGGGGAGACACGGCGCACCACGCTCTATAAATACTATCATTTTTTGGATGAGCGTAGCGAGCGAAGCGAAGATTCCATTCTACTACACTGGAGAAAAAAATCCGGAATGTTTTTTTTTCTTTCTTTTTTTCTTTTTTCTTTTTTTTGTATTTTTGTCTGTTTGTCCACACGATTCTGGCTAAACCGATACTCCGATTGCGATGAAATTTTATGGAGACCTTCGAAATCTCTGAACTTAGAACTGCCACGTTTTTTGAGCGCAATCGGGAAATTTTTTTCTCATGAAAATCGCAATTTTACGATTTTTTTCAATTTTTAAAAAATTTCTTCGACTTATAACACCTACATGCTTTATCCGATTTTAATGATTTTTGCACAGAACCTTTATTTTATGAATTAAGATATTCTTGTGAAATTTGAGCGCAATTGAAAAAATATTAACATAAAAAATCGATATTTTACGGGTTTTTTCTTTTTTTAAACAATTCTTTGACTTATAGGCCTAACACCTACATGCTTTATCCGATTGTAATGATTTTTTCACACAACCTTAATTCTATGAATTAATATATTCGTGTTAAATTTGAGCGCAATCGAGAAATTATTTCTTATAAAAATCGCAATTTTACTTTTTTTTTTTACAATTATTACGATTAATTAAAAACAAATTTAAAAAAATGAAGTTAATTTTTTATAAAATTTAATTTAATTTAAAAAAAATTTAAACTTAATAATGATTTTTCCACAGAACAACAGAAAATTCGCATAACACATGGCAGCTCAATGCACCAATTACGCTCATCCAACAACGCGGCGGGACTTAAGCGTTTTCTATATAATACTATTATTCGGATTCAAATATCTGCTTAATTTAATCCCGTCGGAAATTTTCCATTTCGTAATGTTTCACTTGAGCCAATTTTATCAAGTTTCTGGTTTGGTAGGCGTCGTGGTAGTAGCATTGATTGTAGTAGTAGTAGTAGTAGTAGTAGTAGTAGTAGTAGTAGTAGTAGTAGTAGTAGTAGTAGTAGTAGTAGTAGTAGTAGTAGTAGTAGTAGTAGTAGTATTGGTAGTAAATTAAGTCTAGTATAGTAAGTAGTATTGAGAGAAAAAATGCAACTTATTGGATGAGCGTAGCGAGCGAAGCGAAGATTCCATTCTACTACACTGGAGAAAAAATTCCGGAATGTGTTTTTTTTTCTTTTTTTCTTTTTGTATTTTTGTCTGTTTGTCCACACGATTCCGGCTAAACCGATACTCCGATTGCGATGAAATTTTATGGAGGCCTTCGAAATCTCTGAACTTAGAACTGCCACGTTTTGAGCGCAATCGAAAAATTATTTCTCATGAAAATCGCAATTTTAAAGATTTTTTTTTTTAAATTCTTCGATTTTTAACACCTACAGCTTTATCCAATTTAACGAATTTTTCACAGAACCTTAATTTTATGAATTTAGGTATTCGTGTGAAATTTGAGCGCAATCGAAAAATTATTTCTTATGAAAATCAAAATTGTACGGGTTTTTTTCTTTTTTAAATCAATTCTTTGTCTTATAACACCAACATGCTTTATCCCATTGTAATGATTTTTTCACAGAACCGTAATTTTTTAATTATATATTCGTTTGAAATTTGAGTACAATTGAATAATTATTTCTTATGAAAATCGATATTTTAAATTTTTTCTTTTTTTAAAATTACGATTAATTAAAAAAATTGAAAATTTAAGTTTATTTTTAATTTAATTTAAATAAATTTTAAAAAATCTTCAACTTAGTAATGATTTTTTCACAGAACAACAGAAACTCCGCATATAACACTTAGCTACTCAATGCACCAATTACGCTCATCCAACAACGCGGCGGGCTAAGTGTTTTCCTAGTATAAGTGATTGGATGAGCGTAGCGAGCAAAGCGAAGATTCCATTTCACTACACCGGAGAAAAAAATCCGGTATGTTTTTTCTTTTCCTTTTTTTTTTGTATTTTTGTGTGTTTGTTAACACGATTTTAGCTAAAACGATACTCCAATTGCGATGACATTTTCTGGAGGCCTTCGAAATCTCTGAACTTAGAACTGCCACGTTTTTGAGCGCAATCGAAAAATTATTTATCATAAAAATCGAAATTTTACGATTTTTTTTCGATTAAAAAAAAATCTTCGACTTTACATGCTTTATCCGATTGTAATGATTTTTCCACAGAACCTTAATATTATGAATTAATATATTCGTCTGAAATTTGAGCCTAATCGAAAAATTATTTCTCACGAAAATTGCAATTTTACGCTATTTTCGTTTTTAAAAAAATTACGCTCATCCAACAACGCGCCTGAAAAAGCGTTTGCGAAGCTTCTTTTCTTCTCTTATATACATTTTAAATTTCAAATTATTGATTTTCACCTAAATAAGTAGGTGTTTTGCTAGATGAGAATTCGCAACATCGTACGTAGCGTAAAAGAAAAGCGTGTCCATGAATAGGAATGTATTGCAATATCAGCAGGTCACTGTCAACCATCCCCAATAACGGAGATAACTTAATCTGTTAGGATCTGTGACACTACGACAAGAATATCCTACTCAGCAGCTATTTGCCGGGAGCTAGTTTATTCATGATAAAAAAGACAGACTTAAAACCCCTTCCACTTTGCATACAATCGCAGCGACTGAGAAAAGAAATTACAATTAGTACTACTGGTTAGCATACTATGAATTTGTTTATAGTTGGTGATTACCACAAAAAAACTAATTATAGCGTGCACACAGTTGCTGCCAAAACATTGATCCACCGATCTCACCCAACGGAAACAATTATACACCTGCGCTTTTAGTTCTGTCTCATGGGTTATTTGATTCTGTTGAAGGTCGGAACCTGGTTGGAACACTGCTGCCACACACAATCCCGGGCATCATTTGTCGACTTGCCAGAAGTCCGAAGAGGCTATCTCGAGCCTTTAGTAGGTCACGCATCTTCCGCTACATCACAATGTGTGTGGTGTGGCCTATCTCACTTATGCAAGTTATGTAATTTTTTTAATTTCGAATTATTTACAGGTAGGCTGATATAAAATAAGCGTTTTAGACTCACGGTTTTAGTGCGGGAAACACGTACGACTTCAACACGCTCCGCAAGACAACACGGAAGGTGGGTAGGCAAATTTTCGATCATTAGTTGGTGAATATCCGATCCTATATTCCCCAATCAATCCGGGGGGGGGGGGGGGATGGAAGGAAGAGGATACCACCAGACTCTTATTGGTCCCCGGGTAACCACGCCTGACCCTTCACCATTTGTCTCTTTCTTATTTTTGACTCCTCTTATTCACTTAGTACTTCTTTCTCTGACCCCTCTACCAGTTCTTGCCCATTTTCAATACCGGCCAAAATATATTTTTGTTTGTATTTTAGCAGAAATATAGTAGCCTAGGAGAAGAGTTTGATTAGATTAGAAAAAAAGTTCAAGAATTGGCTATTGTAAACGAACAAAAAATTTGTGCGATTTGTCAGTACTGCCAGAACTATGATTGTTTTAAGCATAATTGCATTTTGCAATGGGTCATTGCAAATTTTTTGTATTTTATCATATCATGTATCACATTAGTCTATTCTTTCCTAACCTGTACTCACCCTTCAAATCTTCACACATCTCCTTGACTGACGTATTACATTCTTGTCTGATGAAGAATAAATCTTTATCTCATATTATCTCATAAACTTTGCCCCCTTGAACGGGGGTGTGACGTCAAATAAGCCGTGCCTCACCTCAGTAGAAACCCTTAAAGAGATAATCAAATTTTTCCCCGCACTCAATCAAGGTTTTTGTAGTGTGTGTACGTCAGGCGAATCCATAATAAAAATAACGCTATTTTAGTCGTTGCTACAAAGGCAGTTACGACACTGCGAATTTCAATATCAAGTCACCCCGAATGCGCAATTGAGTTTTTATCAAAAACTAAATCGATATCCCCCCCGCATTTCCGTTCCTGCAGTTTTGGAGGAACTTAGCATATTTATATGCATGAGAGATTCTAGGAACAGCCGTGCTAGCAGACAATAACGACCTACAAAAAATAATGTTCTTTCCAACCATATAACCAACATTTCATCCACTTTCTGCTATCAAGGAAGTACAAAATATAGGACACAACTCTAAGCTTTCATTTTGTATAGTCATGCAATAGACTGCATGGATTAAATTTGTATTATTTTTCTTGCAACAATACAACGAAGAACATCAAGGTGATTCCACCGATGTTTATACAATACCAGTACAAATTGGTTCCGCGTACCTGAACGTAAATTAAATGAAATATTATAATATATACCAGTTACAGCACTAAGCAGTTATTGCATTCCTTTTTTTTGGGGTGAGTCTTATAATAATTATCTGAATCGGATTTAAATAAGTACATACGCTAATAAATAAATAATAATAATGAGTGTGTGTACGGTAGAATCACCGACAAAATAAAACAGAAATCAACTGGCAAATCCAGCAGCATGCCAAACGTTGTGAGCCCGCAATGTTGGCTGCACTGCGGGCTGCATGCGTGCTAGGGCATCAGTCACGCGAGACCTCGGTTCGATCCCAGACGAGGTCGCAGGTCTCTCCGAGGCTTCCTCCGCCCCCGAGACAGACGGGGCCCCCACCAGGGTCGCCGGCGTCGGGGGGGCCGGTAGCACCTGGCCGGGAGGCGAGACCAGACGCACCGGCCCCGCGCCCTGGGGACACCATCATTCACCCCACACGATGCGGGGAACAAAACACTGCATCGGTAGAAACACGAATGCGACCTTTAGGGGGTACCCAAATGTATGATTTAGGGTTCCCGCTCGATTTTCGTGATGGAGCAACGCCGCATATTCAAATAGTAAAATACGATTTTAGATTGATAATTTTTTAGGTGTCACTTTTCTCCCCCTTTGCAGAGCTTAAGGGTGGAGGGGGTTGGAAACTATTTAATTAAATTTGATTTTTTCCTTGGAAATGAATGAAACTTTGATATTTTACAAAAAAAACACATTGCCGAGTTTGAAAAAAAATACAAAAGTAAAATTTGGCCGCCATATTGGAAAAATAACCCACTTTTTAGTTTTAGACATGTTATCAAATAGTAAAGAATTCATAATGCTGATGAAAATATTTATCAAAAACATAAAATGTTAGTTCCTTTAAGTAAAACTTAAAATTTAAAAAATCGGTTGATAATTGCTCGTCCACAAAACTTTTGATTGAAGGCACCTGTTGCTTAGCTAATTGGTTTTTGTTAAAAGTCGCCTGCCAATACCGATTTCGGATTGGAGAGTTTGTAAATTAATTCCTATAGATAAAAACATTTTTTGATATTCAAAAATAAGCCTGCAGTATTATCCAAACTGTATTTTTTTACAAGAAAAAACAAAGGGTTTCTAGTTTTACCGTTTTTTTTTCTTTCAAAATTGGTGTTTTTTTTTAAAAAAAAACATTTTTCGAAAGCTATGTAGATAGCATTTTTTAGATAAAAACTTGTATTTGCATTTTTAATGTAGGTTTTTCTACCACGTTTTTAGTTGCGTTGACGGATGAGCCAATTTGGTTTTTTAAAGTTGATCCATATTTAAGACTGTTGGATGCACTCGAGCAAACGAGACTTTGACGAAAGAATGCAGAGGTTAAGTCAGGATCACTGCATTGACGAAGCTCTATCGTTTCATTCGTTTGTCCTATCGCCATGGGGTTGTGGTTTGCATTAAATTTTAAATAAGAATGTGTGTATGGCGCGATCGGAGCACATTGCTTAGTTTTTTTTAGTAACTGACCGTATAATTATCTCACTAAACAGGTAATTTGTAGTAACTTCCCAAGTTTGCAAAGGGATTTTTTATGTTGAAATGTGCTCTGATCGCACCATGCGATCATCCTTTATAAACAACATCTCAAAAATTCAAATTGATGGCGTGAAAATTGGGGGTCGAAAAATGATCCAGACTGTATGTAAAATTAGCTGAATTTCCCGATCAAGCGAATTTCTAAATATGCATTTAAATGTAGAATGTTGAAAAATTGTATAATACTAGTTAATTTTCAAGATGGTACTTTTTCATACTTATTTAAGAAATCCGTTCTGGGCCCGGGGAAGGATTGGCCTAGAGAATGAAAAAGTAGTAGCTAGTAAGAGCGGAATATATTACTCCCCGAAACTAGAGGCGAGCTCTGACAATCGTCGTCGGAGACACCTTCCCCTTTCCTTTCCCTTGACGACCTCCCCGACGACGATGACAATACACAACGAACGATGACGATGACAAAGACGACGACCGCGACGTGAGAACCCCCTTTCCTACCCGTACCCGTGGCTGGTTTTGCATGTGGCTCTCCTCCCCTATCCCCTAGGCTAGAGTGGTGCATTATGATCTAACGGTTGACGCCCCCTTTACCCAAATAAACCATAAATAC
The DNA here is from genome assembly GCA_024449915.1 of Sweltsa coloradensis. NCBI lineage: Eukaryota > Metazoa > Arthropoda > Insecta > Plecoptera > Chloroperlidae > Sweltsa > Sweltsa coloradensis. Next base: position 15,080 of record JAMZAV010012196.1, read on the forward strand.
GCTAATAGCATTATTAGATACATATGATAAACGGTTCAATGGCAATTTTATAATTTATAGTACCACTCATTAAGTTGACATTCACCACTTTCAGTATTCCCAACGTCCTCGTCGCTCATTTCAAAAGCGTGACTGCACACGCACATTTCACTAGTTCCATCACCCCCTTCAAGTGCCCGTAGAAGATTTGTTACTGGCACCTAGTGATTACTTTCCAATTTCAACCGTAATCTTCATGGTGGGGGGGGGGGGGAATCCGGGTTTGCATTGTTCGCTATCGCTAGCCCATACGCTAAAAAAAATTTAGGGTACAATGCAGCTCTTGTTGGTGATAATTTTTCTGTTTGACACCCTTGCTATTAAACATACACCATCGAATGACATTCCCGGGTTTGCAATTTTTGAGTGACTGGTAAAAAGCACGACAAACAAATTTTTCTAGGGGAAATAAAATTGTTTCGTCTAACTTTAGAAGCGTTTCCAATTCTCCCAGAGCATATTATAATATCTTTACCGCCCCAATGTATTTATATAATTATTGCAGAAATGAAATTAGAAAGAGGAGTATAGAGGTGTATTTAAGGCTTGACAAAATCAGGAGCAAGGATATTAAGAAGAGAGTTGGAGTTGACAAGTTTTGTTCAAAATAGGAAGAGAAAGATTGAGATGGTATGGACGATGAGAGAATGGGACAAAAAAGAGAATACCGAGAGCAGAATTTGAAAGTGGATATATGGAACAGAAGAAGACCTGGTACACCAAGAAAGAAGTGGAAGGGAACAAATAATAAATGAGGGGTTTAAAAAATAGCAGATAACGACTGTTGGAGGACAGAAGGAAATGGCGTGAGCTGGTGGTAAGAAGCAAGAAAGAAGAGGACGTATTGAAGGAGAAGATAAAATGGAAGATGAAAAAATTTGAAGGAGAAGAGAACATGACAGGCCTGGCAAGCCGGTGATAATAAACCCTTTGTGCCCTGGAAAATCTGGTGTTTTAGCCATCCCTGACCCGACTTATGTTGGAAGCAGGTGTAAGAAATAATAATATATTGTAGAAATATTCATTTTGCTTAGAGCCTACACTTCTGCTATTCCATACCTGCACTCAGCTCTCGATAATATTGTGATATTTTCTGCTTGTCCAACAATGCATCTAATTCGAACTGTCTTCCTTCTTGCATTGCTTCTATCTGTTTATGTTGCAGCACACTTTCATTAAAGCAATGCATTTTTTACATTTGACCAGAATAGTGCTCGTAGTGCAACAGAAAACTCGTATGTAACAATTGCCTTCTTTGAATATTATTCTGGCTGAGACCGTACAAACAGAAAAAATCGAGCAAGTAAGGAACTTGTTTCGACAGTTTAGCTTTTGGTGTGACACTGTATTGTGTTACCAATGTAGTTTTACATTTTGTGAACCTTTTGGTCAGGGCTCAAATTATATTTTAACTCTCGATTCTTTCATGGGCATGCTTAGAGTATTGTAACTGTTCCCCTTCGTTTCGTCGAAGAATATCATTTTGAACCTAATCTGGTATAATGCGTTTTGTTTTAAGTACCACAGACTTAGACTCGAGTGTAATATTCATTGCGACGTTTTTCTATATCAGAAAATAAATTGTCTTATAGATCTTTAACTTATTTGTAATGCACGTTCAAGTTTTCAGTTTGAGTAGTGATAAATGTCGATGGAAGAGTTAATAAAGTTGTTCAATACAAAGTTTGCTAGATAACAAAGAAACGACATTTCGGCAGAGGGTCTTGAGGAAAGAACTGGCCTGTTCGAAACCGAATGAAAGAATGTGTTTATTAATACATTTATTACATTGTGTCGCCAGCATAACTTGTGATACTGGGCATTTTGTTTTTCAAGACAAGCATCATGGTTGTATTTCACTGTTCCATCATTGGAGACATGAACGTCGAATAGCCGATGTAAGATGTACTGCACTCCCTGTACTCAATTTGTGTTCCTGCTTTGTTGCAAAAGAAACACGTGCCCTTCTCAATTATTGTTATTGAAGTCTATCGAGTCAGCCTTTATTTCGTATGCTCAAAATCATTTGATGGATGCTATATTATCTTGCTGCAATCTGAATAGCAACAATCTGTCTCTATCTATAAAATATGTGGCATTTTTTGCAATTCCGCGTTTCCCAAAGGGTCTCACAAAACTCGTCCACTAGTGTTGATCTTGTTGACCACACAAAACACATCTTCATACCTTTCCACGATCATGAATTGCACTCAATACTTTACCAATTGGGAGAAATAGACTCGAAACTAAAGAAATAATGACAAAGTTTAAATGCTTCATTTTTACAAAAATATTTTTATATATGTACACTTAAAATGAGCAAGGTCCAGAATACGACCGAAAATAATCAGATGATTACAATACTTTCAATTGGCTTCTCAGCACCATAATACAAAAAATCAAACAATTACTTGAACTTTTGCGGAATTTCAGGTTGTCTAGGAATTTAAACAAGTTAATACATTAAATAATTTCTTGGGTTAAACAAGTGGAGTCAATGAAAAATAACTACAAATCAAACACACTTTAAATGTCGGGTTTTTTCTATAGCTGCGACTTTCCATCGAACAAATTTACAGTGTTTTATAGTTTCACGACAAACCCGTGACTTGTCCACCAGTTCAAGTAATTTTTAGGGCGCGACTAGTTTTGTTTATTTATTTACTATTTAAGAAGCAAGAAAGAAGAGGACGATAATGACGAAAAGATGAAATGGAAGATGAAAAAAATGAATGAGAAGAAAACATGACAGGCCCGGCAAGCCGGTGTTATAATAAACTCTGTGTGCCCTAGAAAATCTGGTGGTTATTGCCACCCCCTGACCCGAATTATGTTGGAAACAGGTGTAAGAAATATATATACATTTGTTTACTATTGCAATATTACTATTCGAGACGATGCATGGTGATATATGAGGGTGAACAATTTTACAAATATAAAACCAATGGGCCTTTTGCGGGATTCAAACCACGTTCTTCAAGTGATATACGCTGTGGGCCGCGCCCCAATCGTATTAGTAACCGCAGGCGGCTTCAAGCCATTTATTCACTGTTGTATTTTATACATTATATTTATTGATATTTCCCGCGTATTTAAATTAAAAGCGCGTAAAGGTAGCCAATTGTTAATAACTTCCCATATTGGAAGCAATAGCTTAAAAATATGTATATGGGGTTTTTTTTATACAACGTCTATCCTATTAATAATTAATTACAACGGAGGACAAAAAAGGCGCTCGTGTTCGTTTGAGCATGTGATTACTATTTAAAAACCCATGGTTTTATCATGGTTTAACCAGGAATTTTAAATATGGTTTGATGCCAAGAAAAACCACTGCCTTCTACACATGAATGTTTCAGTATTCCCAGTTGAATAGTTGTGTTAATTATGCACTAAGATCTGAAATATTCGTTCATGATTTTATAAGTGAAAATATTCAAAACAGGGTTGTCCTATAATATCAACATAAAAAGTGTAAATATCAATCGATTTTTAAAAATTTTAAAAGTTTTTGTTTGAACAAACATTAAAGAACGCAATTAAATTTTTTTTTAAAATTTTAAATTTTAATGCAGTATACACCGGTAAATAATGTCGAAAATTTGAGATTTTTTCCAAGATTTCGTCTTTTTTCGAACTTCTAGTATTTTTTTTTAATTCAGCATTGTGTTTTTTAGTAAATCTACGAATTTTCAAAGAAATTTATGGTTTTTTTTGTGTCTATTTTAATAATCACAAACCCCTCCCCCCCCACCCCCTGCAGGGGGTGGGGGGTGACACCCAAAATTTTTATCAATCTAAATGTATAGTTAACCATTTGGTAAAGTGCCGTTGCTCCATCACAAAAATCGAGCGGGAACGTTTGGGTTACCTACTACTTCTCCAAATTCAAATACTGCAAACTGCAAATACTAGGTAGGCCAATATTTTGAAGGCGAAGTTTCATAAAACAAAATACGAAGTTGGCAACAGAAAGTTTTTTTATTTTTTTTTTATTATTATTATTATTTTTTTATTGGATGTATTTCATACAAACTCGGTTAAAACCGGAGCTAACATGTTGTACGGACTCACGTCAAGTACTTCCATGTTTTACCTATTACATACATATTACTTTTGTCTTAACTCTAACTAAAAAAATTTATTTTTAAATTCTAATATTGTTTGTAGATGATGTTTTCTTTCTGCTGGTACGGTCGTGGGCCCATTTCTCGTCGCCATCCTAGCATTTGCTCTTCGGACTATGGGAAACCACGAAAACATGTCAGGATGAAGCTGTCTCGAAATCTCGAAGTATCATTCTTAGTTTAGAAATTTACGAACATTTTACACGTGTTGAGTATTACTGCCTTTTGAGTCTCGATGTATACATTGGGTTGAAGATCTAGTTTTTTTTAATGCTTTCATGTAGTTTCTTCGGTATGATTTCCGTTGGCTGATATAATGAATGGGGTTTTATTTACCTTTTTCTGTTTCCACATCTTCTTGATCTCATTTC
>JAMZAV010012197.1:0-15480 GCA_024449915.1 Sweltsa coloradensis
TCGTTTCCTGCTTCTGGCAGGGTCAGCTTGGGTTTAGCAACAAAATTTTTCCACTTCTTTCTATCCTCCCACAATCGTATCTCTTTCACATCTTCCCAGCTTTCTCCTCTTGCCTCCAAGTCTCCTGCTACGATGTCCTTCCATCTCTTCCTTGGTCTACCCCGTCTTCTTCTTCCTTCTTCAATCTTTCATACATTTTCTTGGGCATCCTATTTTCCCCCATTCTCTTCATATGTCATTACATACATACATTAGTGAAAATACTTTATTAAGTTCAAATTTTCTGATGGGACTATTATTAGTTAGTACTAGCCATTAAATGATTAATTATACTAATTACTAGAGGTAATGAGAAATGTTAATTTAAAAGCCCAAATTTAGTGTTTTTGCGATTGAACAAAAATTGACAAAAAGTAAAACAAAAACGTTACCTACTAAAAAAATTCACAAAAAAAACAACTTAAAAAAGAACGCAGCAACCTACATTGATGACATCGATTCCAAAAAGTTAAAATCGATCATTGTGACCTAAGAATCGATTTAGAATAGATTCCCGAGAAAAAACAAATATTTGTACGCGACGTTATTTTGGCGGTCTGTTTCCGCAGAGCCTGCTTCACGGAACGATGTTGTTTTGCCATCTGTTCAGTCTGGACCGGCACCTCCACCAAAAATCGTGTAAATTCTGGACCAGCACCTCCACCACTCCCCTGGATTTTGCACACTAAATGGTAGAATTTTGCGAGTTCATTCACGTTTTAACCAGTTTCATGAAATTTAGTGCTATACAGAGATTTCGTGAAATTTGCGTTTTTAAAATGTTTTTTTTTTTCCATCTTTAAATTATGTAATTTGTCTACAATATTACCTTTTACATTTTAGGCAATAAAAAAGACATTTAAAAAAATTAGCGAATTTTGTTATCACCATTTTTCACTACCTCTAGATATATGGTATAATTATAAACAATAGGGTTTTGACTTTTGAGTTTAGTTGGTATAAGGGCGCGTCAACTGTAAGACCATAATGCATCATTCTAGCCTATGATAGGCTAGGGAGGAAAGACCCATGCTGACTTGATCCAGCCTTAGGTAGAGGGAGGAAATGGAATTTTACCGGGTACTGAACACATCGCTCACTCACTCGTCTAACAACGACTGGTATTTTCCTAGTGGTATGTTGTCTACTCAATTAATTATTAGTCATATGAGCCTACCAACTTTGATAAATTGTGCTTTGTATAATAAAATCTTGTATGCTGTAGTATAAATTAGTCTATTACACTCAGAAAACGAAAACGAAATTAACAATTAATTAACATGACTAAATGACTGCAGGTAATTATTGTGGCTAATAACTAAGTAATAAGCATTATATTATGCATCTTCCTTTTCAGCCATTTTACCTTTTCACTCTTTAAAGTACCTAGGCCTAATACAAACATTGTATTTCTATTTTCAGCGCATCATTCATGCAGTCCAAACGAGTTCCGCTGTGCCAACGGTCGGTGTATCTTCAAGTCCTGGAAGTGCGACCATGAGAACGATTGTAAAGACGGTTCCGATGAAATTAATTGCACCTATCCGCCGTGTGCTATGGGGGACTTCACTTGCGCCAACCATCGGTGCATTCCAATGTCACAGGTAAGAGACACAATCTTGACATTATGTTTAAAATATACGGTATAAAATCTTCTGGAGCATAGGCTACATTATCTGCACGTACATTCATAAATATAAAAATATTACAATACTCTTACATAACAACAATGTTATACATATGTTTATGTCTTCTGGCACCATTCATTAAAACTGATTTGCCAACATTTTACAAGTGTCTTGAAATAAACATCCATCCTTCAACAGCAACATTGACCTTAGTTGGGTGTCACTCCCATTAGGTAGGCTTGCAAGGGCTTGATGTCCTTTAAGAGGGAACGCTGAGCTTGGCCCAAATCACATCAAAACCTCCCCCTCGCTGTCCTCCTTCAAAAACAACTTGAAATCTTTCCTTGTGACCAATAGCTTTTACTCCATTAACGACTATCTCACTGATGAGTAAGCTTGCGTTTGCTCCTCGTATTAATTTCTATCTATAAATAAAGGCCTAAACAGTATTCTTTCCAATTGCCATTTATTAGTATTATTAGTATAAAGGGCTTGTAATCATTGTAACTTATCAATATTTTTACTCATTTTGAAGGCCAACTTATAATATATTATATTATAGTATTATATCATATTATATTTATGTATTAGACCTACTTTTTTATATATTGTATATATCGTGTGTATGTGTGTGTCTACTGTATATTACTATTTTCAATCTTTACTGACAAAACCTATATTTGTATTATGTATGAATCAATGGTGAATAAATTATCTTATCTTATCTTATCTTATCAAATGCGTGTGCTCAGGTGTTGACGATTCCAGCTGAATGGTTAGATATATCATTACCAAATTTTAAATGAATGTTAATCAAGTTCATTTATATTGATGTATCACTTCTTGGTAGCCAAGAATTAGCCTTAAAAATCAATGCAAGAGGTAAGTCCAATACGTGAAAAATGGAAAATTGAAAACATGGTTTTAAATTCTGGAAATTCCCACTAAACCTTTTATCTTACAATAGAACCAAATTAATTACCCTTTGCATTCACATTGATTTTTTGTTGATATATCCAGTATCAAAAATTGGGTTAAAAAATCTGTACACTTGGTATAAATTCCCAAGTTTCATCAAAATTGAGTAAATTATGGACATTTTACGTTTTATTTTCAAAACCAATGGATTAATCTAAAAATACATACATGTACTAGATCTCAGATTGATTTTTTAAAATGTTATTGTGAAATATGATACCGATGCTGTTAACCATTTACCCGGAGAAAACGGAAAGCTGAGCCTCTAAACTTGTCTCCGCGCCAGCCTTAGCGACCCCTCTTAAGCTCGTAACTTGTGTAATGTCTGTTGCTTCTCTGCTTGAGTAGGTTTGCAACGGCGTGAACGACTGCAAGGACAACGTACGTCGGACAACACAAAGACCGCTGTCCCAAGAACACGACTGCCCCGTGAACACCTCAAGTGCGAGAAGACCAACATCTGCGTGGAGCCGTACTGGCTGTGCGACGGCGACAACGACTGCGGAGACAACTCGGACGAGGACCCGCTGCACTGCGCCCAGCGGACCTGCCCGCAGAACAGTTTCCGCTGCCCCAACCACCGCTGCGTGCCCGCCACGTGGTACTGCGACGGGGACGACGACTGCGGCGACGGGTCGGACGAGCCGCCCGAGTACTGCAAGTCCGAGGGGAGGACCTGCTTCGGGGACCTGTTCACCTGCGACAACGGCAACTGCATCCCACGGATCTACATCTGCGACGGAGACAACGACTGCCTGGACAACTCTGATGAAGACGACCGCCACCAGTGCAGTAAGTCTTTTGCCAACTAGCAATGAACAAGGAGATTTTGGACATTTAAGTACTATACTAACTAGATTACCGTTGTTAGTCGAATAGTCGGTCATATCTCAAGAACACTAGAGTTTATACAACATATTCTATTCATTGGTGGGATGTAATTTACTTACAAATTCTATCGACTAAACAAAGAAAGTCATAATGAAATCCAATCTTATAACTTCTTTTGTATTGTGTAGTATTGTGTAACATATTAGGACCAAACTGGACCCAAAATTTGAAAGACATGTACAATGCAAACATGCATCATGTACAATGATTCAAATCACCTTTAGTCTGCACAAAAAAATTAACCTTGATCAATTGTAAAATATAGGACTCTGTGCCTGTCTGTATGTAGTTTTAAATGTACAAAACAAACACATTTTCGGCTAGATTCGTGGCATTCCCGTGCTAATTTGATAGTGATTCTAAACTTCATCCAGTCGTGCACAATGCCGTTAAGAATTATTAACAATAGTCCCATGTGTTTCAGTACTACGGTACTGAATTACAGCAGGTACCTGATTTGAGAATTGTTTCTAGTGGCACATTACAATTATATATATATATATATATATCTAGTGAAGTTGAGTGAAGTTTAGATTGGAGAAGGGTTGACAGGTTGGGAAAGCATAGAGAACATAAAGCCCAGCCTGAAGGGCTGGGGGCGACAAAACTTTTCACCTGCTGATGACAACTGCAGCTAATTTAAAGCTGTTTTTTACCTTAATCCACAAAGCGTTTCGTCCTTGCACGTTTCAGACGACCGACGGTGCGACTCTGAGACGGAGTTCACTTGCACGGCCAACAAGATGTGGTCCCGCGCACAGTGCATCCCCAAGAAGTGGCTGTGCGACGGAGACCCAGACTGTGTGGACGGAGCTGACGAGAACACCACGCTGCACAACTGTCCCAGTCCGACGCCGTGCTCGGAAGAACAGTTCACCTGCGGCAACGGCCGCTGCATCAACAAGGTGGGTTCTACTCACTAGTTGACTCAAGGATTACGTTGATAGATTTATAGAAACCAACAGCAAACCTTAACTTAACCCCTTAACTGTTCTAATATTTTACCTCCCAGACTGCAAAAATGTCAATTTATAAGTATGTATGCTAGAAATTCATAGGCTAGCCTTGTGGTCATTTGCGGTGATTTCCCTACCTATTGTTAGATTTTAGTGAAATTTGTAGTGTTTACTCAGTCTTTGTACATTGTGATCTCCTAGCCTATTACCTGACGATGTCCTCAGCCTAGGTCTTAAGCCAAGGTCACCAGAATCACTATCACCATAAACAAACAACATCAACTAACTCACTGTCATCACCTGTGTCTTCTAAAAACACTAAAATCTCATTCTTATCTTCACATGTGAGCAGTGTTCGGACACCCTAATTAATTGCTGACATCAAAGCAAAAGCAGGCACCTTGAAAATACCCCATAATAATGCACAGCTGAAATCAACATCTTCTTTTACTGACATAGTTCCTGATTTTCCTTTAAGATAACAGCACTTTACAGAACTAAAATATAGAGAAATTTGACTTCCAAAATGCTGAAATAGTTTACGGCTGTGTGCGTAGGTACTTTGGTATAAACAGATGACATTTGAGTCCCTAGCACGTTTTATTATGGCAAAAACAGTTCTGGCTTTAAAAATGTTAGGCAGCCATGTTAGAGATGAAGAGACACAAATACAGTAGGCCTACACATGACAAAACGACAAACACTTGTCAAAGTAGGAAAACTCACATACATTTATTGGATTTCCGGTACCCAACATTTTCTGTTATATATGGGTAGGCCTACTACCGTATATAAGGTACATTCCATTCTTCAAAGTCAGATTTATTTGACTACTCTAGGTTTTTCACTCGCAAAACGTTGCTCGCTATTTTAAAATTGGAGTTACAGTGAAAAAATAACAGTGCTTGTTTTAATGTTTTGTTATTGGGCTGGAAGTGCAAGAGGATATAAAAGGGACAACCGTGAATGAAAGAGACGTGACTCAGGACAAGTGAACAATGGTACAATTAAGGACTTGAACCACTAGTAGGAGAATTCTAGGGAGGTTTGATGGTATCCAAACTTCTGGTGTAAAGAATATGTGTCCCTTTCCGCAACTGAAACAAAAGCAATACCAACTTAAGAAGTCTATGATGACCCACGTGTGTCACAATCATAATGCAAATAATGTTCTTGTTGTTCTAGGGTTGGCTGTGTGACCACGACAACGACTGCGGAGACGGCACTGACGAAGGCAAAGACTGTCACTCCAAGTACAAGACGTGCAGCTCTCAGGAGTTCTCGTGCCAGAACTTCAAGTGTATCAGGAACACATACCGCTGTGACGGAGAGGACGACTGCGGAGACAGATCCGATGAGGTCGGATGTACCAGTAAGTTTGCCCTACATGTGTATTTATTAGGGGGCCAACGATCACGGGGAGACGCGGGGATATCGTACTTTTGAAGTTAATCAATAATCATCGATTTTGCCGATATCGCAATTATTTCCGTGCATCATTCCGTTCTGCGGGCCTGATCAAGCCCAGTGGTGATAACTGATAATGAAATACTAAATACTACAATAAAAGTAAAACAAATTCAAAAATTTATGATGCAGCGTTTACAATAAAGAATAATTTGTCAAAAACAATAATGGAAGGGATAGTAAATTAATATGCAAAGGATTTTAAAGTAGGCATACTTTGTAAAATGTAATTTTGTCCAGTTTGTAAAAGTGGGCAGGACTGTGCTAACAAAATGTCTAGGCCTAATCATGACTTTGAACCACCCCCACCAACCCACTTTTACAAACTGAGGAAAATTTGAATTGTTTTGGGTAGGGCTGTGCGAGCAGGGATTTTTTTAGTCGAGCGAGATCGAGCGAGTATTTGGTCTTTTGCTTGATTTTCGAGCGAGATTCGAGCGAGCAGACCAAAATTTAATTTACCACAAATGCTGGTATACATTTTGTCACGATGTTATAAACACAAAATTTTCAATATGTTATTACAGTGTTGGGCCTGCCAATTGATAAAACATTAATCTAAAATCATTTTAATCATAGGCTTACTGCTTAGGCTAAGCTAGCCTAGGCCTAGGCTCATTTCTAAATTGCCTCTACTATTAACAATTGTGTTCTTTCTATTTGAAGTTCAAAGAACAATATTATTTTTGGCCCTAGGCAAGGCCTAGGGTGGGCCTAGCTAGGCCCTAGAAGCCTTTAAGGTAAGTTGCAGGGGGCCTCTAGGCCTAGCCTTGTAGGGCTAGCTAGGCCTAGGCCAGCAGTAGTTCAGCTCACATCCTTGTGCATTGAATTAATGCTCTAAGTTGATGTGGGCCATTACACAATAAGTAGGGTTAAGGCAGTCATAACTATGTTCATTTCACCTCGTATTTCAATTGCGCTTTACCTGCAAATTGTATTAAAACACATATTGGGAACACTAATTTCTTCAAATAATACGGAAAGTAAAAAAAACATAGGTCCGTCGCATAATATATACATTTCAAATTGATTCAGTCGTTTACGGAATGACAGACGCTAAACAACTTGCAGCCTTGTGACGTACGTCGTAATTCGTAAAAGTCGATAGTCGATTTAATGTCGAACGCATGTCTGCGACATATCGATATTAGACCAAAGAAGAGGTTGGCATGTCTTTATCCGAGTTCTTTGGAGACATGCGCAGTGTCGGTGTGCACGGGCACGGCGTCAAAGCGAGAGCATCGAGTGGCATGCGCCTGCGCAATGCCCATTACCAGTCAGCTGTTCGCTGTCGACGTGAAGAATGTTGCAGAGCGCGTCATAATATGGAATATTACGCCGCCGAGGCCGTATTTTCGTTCGTTCTCGAACAATTCTAGAGTCATTTCGAGACTCGAATTTTCGAGCATCAAAAAAATCACACGAGCGAGCGAGCGAGAATGTTGACGTGCTCGATCTCGGCTCGAAATTTCGAGTCTTGCACAGCCCTAGTTTTGGGGTATTTTTCTCCTCACTTTAGAAACAGCAATATATTATGTGAAACGGTGGATACGGGGTTCTACCGTAACATACTAATCACGGGATTACTTCTTGACAAAACTCGACCTGCTAACTTATTCTCTAAATTAATTGTCAATAATTGCTTCACAGAGAAAGAGAAGAAGACGTGCCCTAAGAACCAGTTTTTGTGCAACAACGGAGACTGCATCGACATGACGCTGGTATGCAACAAGGTTTCCGACTGTACGGACGACTCTGACGAACCTCTGCATTGCAACGTGGACGAGTGTTCCAAGGTCGAGATACACCAGTGCGGTCACAAGTGCATCGACACCCCGACCAGCTACTACTGCATGTGCAACCAGGGATACAAGTGAGTGTCTTATGTTCATACTGCATGTGCAACCAGGGATACAAGTGAGTGTCTTATCACTATCAGTTATCACTAGAAGTAATGAGAAATGGTGATTTAAAAAAAATTGTTTAAAATTTTTTCAATAAATTACTGAAAAATCCTAAAATCCCCCCCCCCCCCCCATCCCCAAAAAAAGAAAGGAAGAAAGAAAAAAATTGAGCCCCTTAAGTTAGGGATGACATTAGTTCTAAAAAGTTAGAATCTATCATTGTGACCCTGGATTCAGAATCGATTCCCATCAAAAATAAATATTTGTACGCACCGTTATTTATTTTTATATTTCCCAACATAGTTCTAATAAAGGTCTGTGCAATCCTTGATATTTGTTTTGAACCGTGCCTCGAACAGAAACTTAATGAATTTTAATTTAATGTTCGTTTTGTTAAACAGTCTAGGCTCAAGAGGCCTACCAGTAGGCCTACCAAATGAATATAGAATTGAGGCCAGGTGGGAAGTTTGAGTTTGGTTTGAAGTAGGAACCGGTTTGCACAGCCCTATTGTAACCCTGCTAAAAATTCCAGTTGAATACAGTTGAAGACATCCCATTGAATACCGTTGAATCCATTTGAACCATGTTCATGTTAATCTCAACGGGATTCAAGTGTATTTGTGCCACTTTACGTTTTCAATTGGCAATGTATTCAATGGGGTTCAACATGAACTCTCTCTTGTAATAAATTTTGGATTCAACATGAACTGTAACCAACCTGATTCAAATGTGTTCGTAGTCAAATGGAATCAACTGTATTATTTAGCCATATGCAATGGTAATCAAATGGATTCAACAGGTTCTGTAACCAACCTGATTCAAATGTGTTTGTTGTCAAAGGGAATCAACTGTTAATTATTAATGGGGAACCAATGGTAGTCAATGGGATTCAAATGGAACCAATGGTAGTCAATAGGATTCAAAGGAACACACAGTAGTCAACGGATTCAAATGGAAACAAGGGTAGTCAACTGGAATTCATTGGGAATCAACTGGTAGTCGGCAGGATTCAATGTAACCAACGGTAGTCACAGGAATCAAATGTGACCAATGGTAGTCAACGGGAAATCAAATGTAACCAACGTAGTCAACAGGAATCAAATGTAATTCAACGAGATTCAAATGGAACTAAACGGTAGTCAACAGGAATCAAAGGGAACCAATGGTAGTCAACAGGAATTCAACAGGATTCAAATGTAACCAATGGCAGTCAACAGGAATCAAAGGAATTCAACGGGATTCAAATGTAACCACGGTGGTCAATGGAATTCAAATAGAACACACGGTAGGCAACAGGAAATTCAACAGTAACAAAGAAATCAATAAACGTAGTATTATAGAAGACATATTTAATCAAAATTGTAGATACAGAAACAGTTCACATGGCATAAAAGTGTAGACTATTATGAAATTGAAACATATTTCTCTGCAAGTCTTGTCACCTGATATGTAGGTAGTTAGGCCTACCTGGAACAAAAAAAGTCCCCAATCACATATTTTGCATGTTAACAGTTAATGGTTAATGGCGAAAGGAACTTATAAAGGAACGTTAAATTCGTTCCAAGTTCCCACAAAATATAACTTTGACGTTACAAGTTCCTGATCTAAGAAAAGGAACGCATTCCCACAAAAGTTCCTGAAAAAGGAACGCGTTCCTCCCAAGACTGACTATCATGAACCGGAACCAAAACCCAAAAACCTGGAACCACACACCCCTACAATAAACACAATATTATTAGGTTTAATTTTTTTGTCTTGCACTTTGCTGTGTGCAGGTGTAGACCGGAAATGTCAATAGTGTAGAGAATTATGGTTACACTACAGGAAGACAGAAAAACGCTCTGGTGTAACATCAGTTGATCAGTTAAATAATGCTGTACAATTTTGATTCTATTTACGTTTGAATGAAATAAGTAATGTCATGTAATATAAAACATGAAATTGACATAACGTTAAAAAAACACAGTTTAATTTTCACTGCACTACAACCCGTATACCCATCTCTGGAGCGGGTGAAGTGTAAGTGTTTACACTGGACAAAATAACGCCGCAGTGTATGTTGCACGGAGACAGAATAACGTGTTGGTGATCTACACTTTGCACCAGCGATGGCAGTGCAGGACAAAAATTGAACCTATAATATTGTGTTAGCTGTTGCACACTTAAGACAACATTTCTAGGTTGGACACTAAACATAATATGTTGGCCTACCTATAGGCCTACAAACATTTCTAAGCTTTCCAAAAACATACATGTGTACCGGTAGCCTAGATTGTATACGCCCTATGCGCTTATAGCCAAGAGTGTATACCTTTAGGAAAGTACATGCATGCATTTGCCCAACCCTACTGAACAGGTCTACTAGTCCCAAAATAAATAATGAAAAGTGTGTGCAGACTGCAGATAGGCCTACACCTGGCTGGCATACTTAAAATATTTCTTTCAATTAAAAGAAACAGGCCTATCTGTAAAAATAAAATTAGGTAATTCCTATCCCAAACTCCCCAGAAATGCCTAGCTGTCAGAGGTAGGGCAAGTTTCTAACCTTTAATGCTAGTTCGCTAGTCGTTACTTGATAGTTGATTGTTTTAAAGAGGGCGACACAAACAATTCAATTTAAGGGTTCCTACTCTTCCCCGGTTATTTCTCTATGATGTAGGTAATGATAGCTAAGGTTGTTGGTACCAAACACATAGGGCACCTTAAAATGATAGTTCCATCTCCGAGGCCATTTGGGCATACCTAGGATTTTGCCTCGACGGCCACGGCTACCGATGGTCAGCTGCTGTTGAGTCGAGAAGAATGCAATAACGGGAAATATTTAACAACCGCAGCCTATGAGGAGCAACATTGCTGGCAGTGGTATCTGAAAACAATTAAAAGACTTTTCATCAATACCGTACCGTAACTTAGAAAAATGAAAAATGAATAGAAACACATTGGGGATGGAGCTGTATTGTGTGTACAATGTACATGTGTGTCATTTACGTCTTCAGTTTCCGTCAAAAAGTAGGACTAAAATAACTTATTAGGTAACCATGTGCCAAGTTGAAAATGAATAGCCTACAATTCTAATTCTAATGTAGGCCCTAAATGTTTTACTACACTTTACGGAAATAACCACGGTTATAAGATAGCCTATTTTAAACAAATTTACTAGGCCTACTCTTCATCTTCAACATTTCAAAAGACTAGACTTTCATTGTAGGTCGCGTAGGTATAACATATTAGCTCGAATTCGCTTTTCTAAAATCTAAATGAAAGCGAGGCTCAGTCCAGTAGACGTACTCGAGGCTCCCTGTCACCCTCCACCCATGGCTAGGGCTGTGCAAATTAGAAAATTGCCGGAATGCATAAATATCTCCGCCAGTCACTTATCAGACGATTACAACGAATAGTGGTGCGCGCAGCGAGGCCTTCCAAGTTACCTAGGTATCCGCGTAATGTTTCGGCTCTCGTCAGTGTTGGTGACGTCACTCATTACGGCTCGACACAGACAAAATTTGAGCGCTTTATTAATGACGAATCACTAACTGCCGGCGTGCCGCCGCCCCCGCGCTAACGAGTGAAAGACTGACCGGCGGCGGCAGTAGCCGAATTGAGCGGAATTTGAGACGAAAACAGGCAAACGAGTACCCGACGACTCATTTCCATTACCCGGGTACCCGTTCACTAGCCCTACCCATGGCACCAAATCCTACTCATTGTTGACTTTCACTTTTCATTCATAGGCTAGTAGGTCTATGGAGGCCTAGGCCTATGACTGCGACACAATTTGTCTGTAGCATTGACAATACACGACAAGTCAGAATAAAAGGTCACTGGTCAAAACTGTCAATAACACACAAGACTTTTGTAGCCTACCTACGGTCCATGTAAGCCTAGCATCTAGGCCTAAAGTTGAAGTAGGTTAACGGTAGGTCACAGGCATAGGCCTAGGCCTAATGCATTGTACGCCCTAGAAATTTAGGAACTTTTCGTTGGGGGGGGGGGGGGGGGGGGGGGGGGGGCAAAATCAATACATGAAAACAAAAAAACAAAAAACTGTAAAACCTTTACGTAACGTTGCTAATTTAAGTATAAAGAAATTTCAACTGTTAAGGTATTTTGTTTAAAATAGCAAGTTTTAGACCAGGTCTAGGCCTACCAGTAGGCCTAGGCCTACCCAGGCTAGCCTAGTCTACTAGGTAGACCTACCTAAAAATACATGAATAGGCCCTAGGCTAGGCCAAGCCTATTGCACAGTAATAAGCAGACCAAGGCCTCAATTTAGGCAGCTATAGATAGTTTTGTACATAAATTGTTTGCCCAACCATTTCATTACATTTAGGCTACTTAGGTAGGCCTAGGCCCTACAGTAGGGTCCTAGGTCTAGCCTACATCACACAAAACAATGAATTATTCTAAAATGTAACTAGGGCTAGGCCTAGGGCTAGGGCTTTGTGTATTTATCCAAATTCAATGGCCTAGGGTAGGCTAGGCCCTAGGCCTAGCCTACTAGCCCTACCTACTAGACCTTCATGGGCCAAAGTCATGAATAAGCCTATATAAGACCTGGGCTAGGGCTGGGCCCTAGGCTAGGCCTAGGTAGGACTTTGTTTACAATTAAAATTATCACTGTGGGAGATCCTAGGGGATGTTTTTTTTTACACAAAGGCTGGGCCCTAGGCTAGGCCTAGGCCAACACAAACGACTTGATATGCCCTAGCTTTGTGTAGGCCTAGGTAGGCTATCCAAACCCTATTCAATGGCCCTAGCGCCAATGCCCTAACAAGGATTGGATAGCCTAGCAAAGGGATTGGATAGGCCTACACAAAGGGCCCAGCCTAGCCCTACACAAAGCCCTATAACCTAGGCTAAAGTGTACGGCTATAACGTCAATGGAAGGAGCCTAGGCCCTACCACTTTCTTATGATAATTACAACAGTTACACAATATTTTCATGAACGCCTATCATGGATTAATAACGAAAATAACTTACCTTAAAGGTTCACAGGAGTTTAAATCAATCATAATTTTTCTTGAGTAACTGGTAGAGGCGGCCCTTCTTGGCATCTTTTTATGGCTTTTTATGCCTACTAGGTAGTTCAAAACACAGCTTTAAAACCCTATTGCACTATGAAACAGTGCACAAATGTATTTTAATCGTTAATTAAAATTTAAAAAAATATATTTGAAAATGCATCACAAGGCTGACTTACTACACAAGCTCCCTAGTTTTATCCAAAGTTGATACAGTGTTGCTGTTTTGACCAAACATACCAATTTAAATTTAAAAAGGCCGGGGGATCCAAAGGGATGGGGTTTTTTAATAATTTTTTTATTTCTTTCGTGTGACATTGTGTGACCATGGAGCAAGAAAGATAAAAGTTTAATTCATGTTGGTTCCTTTTCAATACTGTCTTGACTGTAGTTTCCAAATTGATTCATGTTGCCTGTTGGTTCCTTGTGAACCCCATTGCATCCTGTTGAATCCCGTTGGCCATTTTTCAATGCTGTTGAATTAAAACCGATAGTTTGGTTTATGTTTTAAGCCCGTTGGTTCATTTTCAATCCTGTTGAAACCAATTGGTTCCAATTGAATGACGTTGGTTCATGTTGAATCCCGTTGGTTCATTTTCATTCCTATTGAAACCGATTGGTTCCAATTCAATCCGGTGGTTCCATTTTAATCCCGTTGAATCCTAGCGGATGGATCCGATTGGTTGCCGTATATCCCATTGAATACAGTTGGTTACATTTGTGTACGCACACATTTAAACCAGGTTGGTAACAGTTCCCGTTAAATACAGTTCGTTACATTTGCGTACGAACACATTTAAACCAGGTTTGTAACGGTTCCCATTGAATACAGTTGGTTACATTTGTACGAACACATTTAAACCAGGTTGGTTACGGTTCCCGTTGAAAACAGTTGGTTACATTTTTTGTACAAACACATTTGAATCAGACTGGTTTACAGTTCCCATTGACTACTTTTGAATCCATTTGGTTACAAACTGAGTTCCGTTTGACAACGGCAAACACATTTGAATGAAGTGGAACACAGTTGAATACATGCAAGTATTCAACTGTATTCAACTGGAATTTTAGCAGGGAATAACAACTATAGGTCTAAGGATGGGATCAAATTTTCCATTTTGTCTTTATGTACAGTAGGCCTACAAGTAAGCAATTGAGCCGCGAGCATAAACCGTGTCACTAACAAATGATTGATCTGAGCTACGAGTTGGCACGCGGCCGGTAAAGTTAGTAGCCACGCGTAGACTTTTGCAAGCTATTGCATGTTCGTTCACTGTGGCGCTATCTGTGTGCAGATTGGTAAACTAGGAAGTGTATTATGACTTCAAATAGAACGGCGCGACCACGGCTGGCCGCGCGAGCATAAACCGTGTAACGCGCCTTTCACGGTTTATGCTCGCGGCCCCTCAATTATGAAGCTGGCGTAATCTGTGTTTCCCTTTGCTGGAACATGATTGTTGATATTTCTAGTTTCAATTAACTAAACGAGCAAGTTAGTTACGGTTGGTTCTTGTTTGTTGTGAAGGCTGCTGGACGACGGCAAAGCGTGCGAGGATGTTAACGAGTGCACGGAAACGCCCGGCGTATGCTCTCAGTTCTGCTCGAACACGCCCGGCTCGTACTACTGCAAGTGCGACGAGGTGTACTACGAGCGAGAGGCCGACGAGCACACGTGCAAGCGCAAGGACGCGATTCAGCCCTGGCTCGTCTTCACCAACAAGTACTACGTGAGGAACATGTCGCTCGACGCCAAGGTCTACAATCTCGTACACCAGGATCTGATGAACGTCGTTGCACTCGACTTCGATGTAAAGGCCAACAAAATGTACTTCAGCGATGTATCAGCTAAAACAATATTCAGGTAAGTGAGTATGTGCATTGAAAACAAAACATTTAAACAGTTTTATGACTGCCAGTTAATGTAAAGTAAAGTTGTGGCCTTATTATTAAAATATTCTGTTGATCCAGAATTCTTCAGGCAAATGCATGACCCTAACAATCAGCTAGTCAGCATATAAATCAAATGCCTTGCTGCTTAATTGCATTAATTTTAGACCATACAAATAAGTAAATAATAAATTTGATTATTTAGAAGTTCAAAGTGGGTTATTTTATATTGGTTCTTTATTATAATTATATTTATATTTATTTATATTCACATATCTTTATTTATTATATTGGTATTAGTAACCTAAATTAGTATGTGGGATATCATTGTCAAAGGTTGAATTTAAAGTCAAATTAATACATGTAGTTTGAACTTCATTAGGACTCTTCTGATGGGCCCATGGGAAAAAAGAATGTCATAACTCATATCAAAATGTAAAACAACAATTTTTTTTAAAATTCAATAATTAAGTAACTAAGTACATTGCAGTTGAAGTGGAAAAATTTAATATATGTAAAAACCATGGTTATTCATATTTTACAAGCGCATAATGTGGAGGCGCCATAGTACAGAACAGTAATAACTGTTAATCTACTTTTGAAGAACATGCGTTTTTTTTCCGCACATAGCATGAAAAAAATACGTATTGAGTCAACTCAATACGTATTTTTTTCATGCTGAAGTAAGAACTTTCAGAGGTTATTCAT
>JAMZAV010012198.1:0-33842 GCA_024449915.1 Sweltsa coloradensis
TAGGGGAAAAACCGCGAGGGGTTTCGCGGGTCCGTCCCGCGAATATGTATTATTGTTAGAAATTTAATCACGCTTTCAACGAGCACGGTCCCGGGTTCGTACCTAGACGGGACCATATTCATTCGTACATTTGTTGGTTTTCAATGGACAGTGTAGTCTACTGCGTTTCCTTTGCGGTCCGCGATCGAACACCTTATCAAGGTTCAGAAGTACAGAGTTCGATGCAAGGCGAGACCCGCAACCTCCCACCAAGCTGACGACTCTCGGACACATCAAGGAGGAGGGGAATAGGAATTCCTAAATTGAATTTCATCACAATTGGCTGTCGTCGTTTTAGGTGTATGTAAACGAAGACCAAAAACGTATACAATTTTAGCAATTACTCAAAACTTAATAACAGATATGTTTTTAATTTTTGTTTGTTGATTTAACAAGTTTGGGGAAAGATTCGTTGATAGCAAAAACAGATTTGAACTATTTCGGTTCTAAAATGTAGCTATATAGAGGTCGGAAAGCATATTGTAAACTGTGGAACTGGAAATGGTTTTCAGTGTGGGAATCCGTGTGTGTAGGACATGACTGTGTAGACGATCAGATACGTCCCCATTTTCGAGAAGATGGGCTCAATCGTCCGAACAAGCTGAGAGTGGGCTCAAAAAATTCGTAATTTTCCGCTGATTACAGAAAAGGCAACCCGGAAAACGAAATCGGTAGCTTTTAGCTTTGAGGGGCAAAAAACGGTCAAAAACGGAAAAGGGTGTTAAAAGACTTTAAGAAGACATACAAACCTAAACCCTAACGCTAATGCTCACACGAGATCATAAAAAATAAAGATGAAATACAAATCGGTAACTTTCAGCCTTTAGAGGCCAAAAACGACCAAAAAAGGCAACATGTAAAATAGATTTTATGAAGACCGATTTAACAATTCACTAACACAAATGCTAATACGAGATCATAAAAAATAAAAAGGAAATATGAATCGGTAGCTTTTAGCTCTTTCAGCACAAAAATGGATAAGAGGGCACATTAGTAGAGCTCGCAATTTCATCTAAAATAGCGTGAGTTAACATGCGAGTAGATGTTATAAGTCGAAGAATTTTTTAAAAATCGAAAAAAATCGTAAAATTGCCATTTTCATGAGAAATAATTTTTTGATCGATTTTCCCTCCGCGCAGTTTCTTCGTTCAGAGATTTCATAGACCTCCATAAAATTTCATCGCAATTGGAGTATTGGTTTAGCCGGAATCGTGTTCACAGACACACAAAAATACAAAAAAAAAGAAAAAGAAAAAAAAAACATTCCGGATTTTTTTCTCCAGTGTAGTGAAATGGAATCTTCGCTTCGCTCGCTACGCTCGCTACGCTCATCCAAAAAGTGCCAAGCTCATCTATACCCTTCCACATTTGCGCTTTCTTATTCACTAGGAAAACGCTTAAGTCCCGCCGCGTTGATGGATGAGCGTATTTTTTTTTAAACGAAAAAAGCGTAAAATTGAGATTTTTTTTAATAGATAATTTTCCGATTACGCTCAAATTTCACACGAATATATTAATTCATAAAATTAAAGTTCTGTGAAAAAATCATTACAATCGGATAAAGCATGTAGGTTTTATTTGTCGAAGAATTTTTTTAAAAATCGAAAAAAATCGTAAAATTGCGATTTTTATGAGAAATAATTTTTCGATCGATTTTTCCTCCCGTGCAGTTCTTCGTTCAGAGATTTCATAGATCTCCATAAAATTTCATTGCAATTGGAGTATTGGTTTAGCCGGAATCGTGTTCACAGACACACAAAAATACAAAAAAAAAGAAAGAAAAAAAAAAAAAAAAAAAAAAACATTCCGGATTTTTTTCTCCAGTGTAGTGAAATGGAATCTTCGCTTCGCTCGCTACGCTCATCCAATAAACGTACAGTGTCCCGTAACAACATCCTTGAAAAGCTTGGCAAAATAGAATTTGCAACTATTAATTTAAACGTAAGAGTTCATCCAAATTCTTTTTTCTAATTAGTTTAAACGTAATGGTCATGCAAATTCTATTTTGCCAAGCTTTTCAAGGATGTTGTTAAGGGACACTGTACGTTTATGAATTAAGAATGCGCAAATGTGGAAGGGTAGATGAGCTTGGCCCTTTTTTAGGTCTCATTTCTTTTGAGTGTGTAAGGTTTGGCTGTATTTTTACAAGTTTTTGTTATGTGTGGGATCTCATTACTTTTTCAAGTTCCATTAGAAAATTATTTGTTAGAATACAAAAATTTTGCTAAAGTCAATTTAATTGATAATATGGTATTACCAATTAACAATAGAATTAAAAATATCTAGTGGTCAAAAGACTGTTTTTTGTAAACAATGTAGGTGATTATTGTCAAGCACTAAAGTTACTTAATTGTTGATTATATTCTTGTAAACGGCTTATATTGAAACCTTTATTTGGAAGCCTTCCAGCAAACTTTTCCACCTATTTCTTTCAAAAGACCCTATATCCTATTACCCTAATGTCCATGTACAATATGAACGTAGTAGAAACTGACGAATTAGACAGTAGTAGCAGGAGTAGCAAACACCCTCAAAGTGATTTTGAGCATGTTTCAAGCCATTTTTTCACCAAGGAGGAATACTCGTACCCCAACCAACTTTGGCATGTGTTGTCAGTCAGGTACATAAATCCCCTCGATTTTGATAGTTTTCAAGTTCACATCACGTTTCAAGACGGCTGGGTAACACCTCGAAATCATCCCAACTCTGCTTGCTGTATAAGGTGCTTGAGTGTGTAGCGCACCGCGGCTTGGCTGCGGCACCCTGACGGGCACCTCGATCCTTAAAGTGATTTTGAGCATGTTTCAAGTAATTTTTCCCAAGAAGGGGGAATTTTCGTCCCCAAAAAAATTTTAGCAAGTTGTCGGGAAACCCAAATCCCAAACTGTTTTAAAAAATTGGGTTTTCCTGAAACACCCAATTTGTTGCGGGTTTTTGTAAATTTTTCCGAGCCGGCTTGATCCGCTTCGGGCCTTAAACCCCCTTTTGTTTTAAAATCCAAACCCTTTTTTAAACTTTTTAATTAAAACAAGGGCCACCCCCCACAAAAAAAGTTTAAAACCCCTTTAAAATTTTTTTTTTCCTTTTCCCTTTTCCTAATTTCGTTAAACCCCCCAACCCCCCCTTCCCCCCCTTTTCCTTTTCCCCCCCCCCCCTTTCTTTTCTTTTCCCCCCTTTTTTTTTTTCCTTTTTCCCTTTTTTTCCCCCCCCCTTCCTTCCCTTTTTTTTTTCCCCCCCCCCTTTTCCCCTCTTTCCCCCCCTTTTTTTCCTTTTCCCCTTTTGCCTTTGCCGGTCCCCAAATTTTAAGGGGTTTACTGAAATCGAATTCCACATTTAAATTTGGGGAATTTGTATTGATTTAACGAATTTATTGAAAAACCTATCGCACCCGTTTTGGGCCCAAATTTAGTTTATTTGAATAGTCCCTTTTTTCCCCGTTTTTTGGTTCCCAAGCTAAAATTTCGACAAAATTTTTTTGATTTCCCTCTTTAAACTTTGTTCTGAATTTTTAAAATTTACTGAAGAAAAATTAAAAACTCTCCCCACCCGTTTTTGGGGCCCAAAAATTGGTATTCTTTTCCCATATATATATATATATTCCCTTTTTTATCCTTTTTGCTCTAAAAGGTAAAATGGACTTTTTTTCAATTTCGATATTTTTTTCTTTTGAGTTTAAAAATCACATTTTTTTCCACTTAAACCCAAAACGTTATGGGCCAATTTGTAATTTGTTTAAGAAATATTACCTTTTTTTGCCGTTTTTGGTGAAAATCAAAAAAGCTACCGATTTCCCCTTTCCGGGTTGCCCTTTGATGTAACGGGGAAAAAATTTACGTTTTTTTTAAACCCCAAATCTCGGCTTGTTGGGACAATTGAGCCCCCCAAAAGGGGCGTATTGATAGAAAAAATGGGAGACACAGTGCATGCAGCTGAGCGATTTCTGTCAAAACCCAGTGACCCCCGCCCCACATTTTTGGCCTCTGGGTAAGGTGGGCTAGCCGGGGTTTTATGAACGGTGAGCTGTCCGCCACACCTCCCCTGAGAGAAGGGGGAAGACCCCAAAAAAATTTTGGGAAAATTTTCCAAATAAAAATTTGCCCTTTTTGTTCGTGCTGTTTTTTTGTATATTTTTCTTCCAATTTTAAAACCCAGGGCCCCATCACAGCCTTGATTATTGCGTTGCGTAGTAAAAAGAATTTAAACTCGTACAAATGGGTCCCACAATGCTTTGATTTTGTTGAAATTTTCCAACCCCTTTAGTAGTTTTTTTCTCCCTAAAAAACGTTCTGTTTTGTAACCCCTTCATCCCAATCTTTTACAAAGCCCCAAAATTTTTTTGGCCCGTAATAAAAACTGTTCGCGGAAAAGCTTTTAGATCAAAAGACTACACCCGGTGAAAGTCGTGGTTTTAAGCATGAACAAAAATAGAAAAACTTCTTTTTCTTAATACTTTTAACTCGAAGTTTAATAGTTTTTTTTGGGATTTTTTTCTAAACACCAATAGTTTGCCCGCCCCTCAATTATGTTCTTTGTTTTATAGTAAACTGATGGTAAAGTAAAAACCCTGGATTGAAACACAACCATACCCCAAACTTTATACGTCATAAGCAAGGAACAATCAAAAAGCCACAACGCAAAAGATTGTAGGGCCCAAAAAACGAGAAAGGAAATTAAATGAAAATTATTGATTGTTTTTGGGTGCTTTAAAAAGGCCTTCAACGACAAGGGAAAAATCAAAATTTTGGTGATATAGCAAATTTTGTGATGTTGGTTACTCGTTTATAAAAACCCAAAATTTCCGAATGATCGTACAAACATCGTTTTTAAATTTAAATAAAAAAACTATTGTTATGGTGAAGAAGGAGCCCCAAATGCTGAGATAGATTCCTTACCCCACGGCTTGTCAGGGAAAAAACCTTTGGGTCTTTTGTTTGGTGGGTTGGGGCTTTGGGAGCTCTGTGTTTGGTCGAAATTTTTCTGATAGCAGCGTGGGAAACCCCCGGGAAACCGTGGGTATAAATACAGCGCGATTCGTCCGCGCGAGCTCATTCGACCCCTCGACCTTCGCAGGGGACACATCTCCGGGCCCCCGCAGCGCGCTGCCCGGGGGCCAAAAAACCCAAGATGCGGCCCGGAGCCCAGCCGAAAAGCAAGATATGCTTCCGCCGAGCCCTCCCTTATGAGCCCCGCCCAGCCCAAGCTGCCAGAATGCCCCCGTCCAACCCCGCCCCCCCGGGCCTCCCGGGATATGCTTCACCCTTTCCCCTTTCCCGATTTAAAAGTCAGGGGAGTTTGGTCTTCTACACCACCCCGGACTTGGGCGAGGTCGTGGGGGGGGTTTTTGGTCAATTTCCCCCCCGTATTTACCCTCGGGGGTCAGCCGGGTCCGAGCCACCAGCAGTCCCGGCGAAGCAAAAAAGCAAAAGGCCCACCATTTGGGGTTTATTTTGGGCCCATCGGGGCTCTCCCCAGCCCCAATATTTAGCCCTGGGGGCCAGCCGGGTGCCGACCCACCACCAGAGTACCGGCGAAGCAAAACAAAAGATCCCCAAACCGGGTTTTTTAGGGCCCTTCGGGCAAACCCCCCCGACCTGACCCTAGCCCACCCTTCCTGACGTCAAATCCCCCCTCACCCCCCCCCGGGGGCCCTTTCCACCACAAAAAACCCCCGAAGCAAAAGGAAGCCCAAGAGGGAAGCCCCCTCTTCCTTCACCCCCTCCCACCCCTCCCAAACCCGGGCACAGCCTTTTTCTAATGGGGGGGCCGGGTAATATCACAAAAGGGAGCAAATTTTGGTCGAAAATTCCCCCTCCTCTCCTACCCATTAAAAACCCTCCCCCCTTACCCGACCAAAGGGATGATGGGGGCCGAAAAGAAAAAGGGAAAGAGCCAAGCGAACCCTTTTCCTTTTCCTTTTTACCCCCTGCCTCACCCCCTAACCGGCCCCACCCAAAATTCAAAATGGCGGCCGGTAAAAATCACGAAAAGAGAAAATTTGTCGATATTCCTTCCATTCCGCCCCATTCACACCTCGACCCTCTACCCGACCCGAGTGATGTGGCCGAAGCAAAAAAGGAAGACCCAAGACAAAGGGCCCTCATCCCAAACCCCCCTACCTCACCTCCCCTCCCTGGGGTCGGCCCAGTACCCCGTTAGTTGGGCCCCTGTGCCACCCGGGGTGCCGAGCCCCCAAACCCCACCCCCGGGCCCGGAAGGGCACAAGCGAAGATACCCATTTGGGTATTTATTTTTGGGCCCTTCGGTTAAACCCCCAGTCCCACTAGTTAGCCTCTGTGCCGGGCCGGGTGCCGAGCCCCAGCAGAAACCGGCAAAGGGCAAAAGCGAAGATCCCAACTCGGGTGTAAGTCCCCTTTCAGGCAAACCCCCAGCCCACAAAGTTACCCCTTTTGGGGCCAAAGGCCGGGTGCCGGGGAAACCAGCAGAAACCGGGCAAAAGCACAAGGGGAAGATACCCACGGGGGGTGTTTATTGTCCTTCAGGTTTCCCCCAAAAAGACCCCTATTGGGGTTTTCGGTCCCCGCCGGGTGCCGGGGCCACCACCCTTTCCCGGCGAAGCACAAGCGAAAGATCCCAAACTGGGGTTTTAGTCCCCTTCCGGCTCCCCCCCAGACCCATTGTTAGCCCTGGGCCAGCCGGGTGCCGAGCCACCAGCAGTCCCGGCGAAGCACAAGGGGAAGAAAACCCATTGGGGTGTTTAGGCCCTTGGGCTAACCCCCCCCGCCCCTTTAGGCCACCCTTTCCTGCCCGACCCCCTTTCCCCCACCCACCAGGCCCCCGGAGCCCTTCCCCACCACACGGCCGAACAAGGAGAGAGCCCAAACCTTCCCCAAAGGTCCCGGAAACTGCCATTTTTAAGGTATCCGGGAAAAAAATTTTTTAGTAAACCCCTCCCCGTGCCCCCCTGACCCTCCCTCAGGGAGACATCCCCCCGTCTAAAATTTCTCGCCGGGGGGCCTCGTGCTACTGTGACAATCTAGCCCCCGACGACGGAAGGGGCGCACCGTTACTTTAGAGTGTGGGGGTTTCCCCCCCCCCCCCCCCCCCCCCCAACCCCCTAAATTTGGGAAAATTAGCACGGGGCCCTCCCTTCTTCAATTTGGCTTTTTGGTTTAATTTCATTCAATTTTACATTCATAATAAAAGCTAAAAGAATAGTTTTTTCGAAAAATTCGCCAAATTTAAAAAATTTTAAAAACTTATTTAAGTGAGTGATTTGAGTGATGGATTGAGCGAGATTAAACAAAAAAATAAATTGCCTTTCCCCCGACGCCCTCGGGGGACGTCAAATTTGCAGGTTTTCCCCTTTAGTGCCACACGATTAAGCCCCCATGTTGTAGGGGGTGGCGTCGCGACGTGAAAGATACATAAAAATTTCCCGCGAGAAAGGGATATTCCAACGAGCCTACTCATACGCAGACCGGTTAAGGGGGGACGGGTGGGGGGCGTGTGATGTAGGCCACTATGTCTTGGGTTCAAAACCAAATCCAAAAGTTTTTACATGATTAATGGGGCGGCACCCCTCTCCGGTACGACCGGGGGACGTACCGCGGGGGGTTCTTTCCCCCTTTTGGAATAGGGAATTATAAATGAAATTTAATTACGCTTAAAACGATTTGGGTTTTCCTGGGTTCATGCCTGGGACGGGAACATATTAAATTTTGTTTTTTTTTAATGGAAAGTAAACCCGTGTTTTTCAAGCTTTTTCATGCCGGCCCGCGATTTTACAACCTAGCAAGTTTCAGTTGTGCGGAGTTCGATGCCAGGCGGACCCGCAACCCCCGCAAGCCTGACGACTCTGGGTTTCACATCAAGGAGGGGGGGAAAAAAAAGCAAAAACTAAATTCCATTTCAAAAAACAATTGGCGGTCAAAGGGTTTTGGGGGCAGGGAAAAACGTAGACCGAAAAACGTAGAAAAAAAACCCAAATATATTACAAAAACCCTTAAATTTAACAGTAATGTATTTAATTTTTGTTTTTTTTGATTTAAAAAGGTTTGGGGGAAAAAGATTAATTGATAGAAAATTAACAATTAAAAACTATTTCGATTCAAAAATGTAGCTATATAGAGGTACAAATGGTTATATACTCAAAGGTACAACAGCATAAATTGTAAACTGTGTGACTGAAAAAAATGGTTTTTAGTGTGGGAATCCGTGTGTGTGGGGAATGTGGGACACGGGGGCTTTTGAGCAGAGCGAGGGGAGTCTTTTAAAAGCCGGGTTTTCCCCGGGGAAAAAATTTTTTGGCTCGGGGCCCAAGGTCGGCTAGCCTGGGTTTAGACAGAGTGCTTAGCTCTCGTCACATCTCCCCGGGAGAGAGGGGGGAAAAGGCACTGGAGAAATTCAATAAAACATAGCCTTGTTTGCGCTGGTTAGGTATACCCACAAAATAAACAAAAACTTGTAAAAATACACCCAAAACCTTACCCTAAAAAGGGATTTGAGATCAAAAAAAAGGGGGGCCAAGTCATCTACCCTTCTACTTTTTGGCGCATTTTTAATTCAAAAAACTTTACAGGCCCCCGAAAACAACATTTTACACAACAAACCTATTAATTTAAACGTAATAGTTCACCCAAAAATTCTTTTTTTCAAATTTAATTTTTAATGTAAGGTTTCAGAAAATTTTTATTTTGCCAAGTTTTTCAAGGGGGGTTTGTTACGGGACACGGTACGTTTAGGAATTAAGAATGCCCCAAATGGGAAGGGTAGAGGGAGTTTGGTTTGTTTTTTTTTGATCTCATTTTTTTGAGTTTTTTGTCAAAGGTTTGGGGGCTGTTTTTTTTACAATTTTTTGGTTTATGGTGGGATCTCTTTAATTTTTTCAATTTCCAAATTCCCAAAATTATTTTTTAAAATATAAAAAATTACCCAAATTTCGATTAATTGCAGGGTATTCCCAATTTAACAATAGAAGGGAAAAAATTAATTTGGTAAAAAGGGGAACTTGCTTTTGAAAACAATGTGGGCGGTTTATTGTCCGTAAAATAAGTTGTTTGGTTGATTGTATGCCTGTAAAAGGCTTTTTTTAAAAACCTTTATTTGGAAGCCTTCAACTTTTTTTTAAAAATTTTCTTTAAAAGGGGAATTACATAAACCTATTACCTTAAGGGCATGAAAAATTTATGAACGTTGTAGCCACCCCCTTTTTTGGTCAAAAAATCGCGGGGAAATTTGAAATTGACAAATTTTAGTTTTATAGTAGTGGGATTTGTGGAGTAGACCCAGTAGTAATAACGTTTAAATTTGATTTTGAGCAGGGTTAAAAACCCATATTTTCCCCAAAAGAAGGAATGGTCTTTCCCCCCAAACCCCAAAATTTTGGGGATGTTTTGTCGGGTACCTAATTCTCCTCGATTTGAAGTTTTTTTAAATTTACATCACGTTTTATGATGGCTGGGTACACCTCGAAAAAACACCCAAAATCTGGCCCGGGGTATTAGGTGCCCGAGTGTTTTAGCGCCCCGCGGCTTGGGTGCGGCGCCCCAACGGGCACCCAGATATCTTTTCCCAGTTTTAACCACGATTATTTAAGTTTTTTTATTGCGTTGCGTAGTAGTTAGAATTTTTTAGTACAAACCGTACCCCAATTTGGGGTAATATTGTGGTAATTCCAACACCTTTTGTAGTTTGTTTCTTTCCCCTAGAAATCTGTTTATGTTCATCCCAAAACATTTTCGCCCAAACCCAATTTTAAAAAATTATAACATAAATTTTATGGGACGTAAAAGGGAAAATGTTTGCAGGGGAAAAGGGCTCGAAAAAAGAGAACGGGGAAAAGCTTGAAATGTTTTGGCTTTAGGCATGCACATAAAAGAAGACCATTAGACGGTGAGCCCCAGGGGAAAAAGAAAATCTATAACGCTACTCGATTGGACCTTTTCGTTTATGTGCCAAGAAGGGCTGTACAGGGGCATACCGGGCCCCAACGGGCCAAAAAGATTTAGCTGAAATTTTAAAAAAACACATTCATGACCAGGTAACTTTAGAACGGGTAAAAAAAATGAGCAAAAATCTGTTTTCGATTAAGCTCACAAGAAATAAAAAATGTGGGAAAAAAAGGGGAAATAGAAATTTCAAAAGTTTTAAAAAACCCATTTGTAAAATAGGAAAAAACAGCCCGTGAAAGTTTTCGATCACAGAAAAAAGTTAAAAAATTTTTTTATTATTTTTGTTTTCATTTTTTCTGTCATTCTGTTTAAAATTATGCTGGGGATTTCTTTGGGTTTTCAAGGATACAAATTTCACACTTTTGTTTTTGGGGGGTTTAGTCTACAAGGGAAAAAAAATGCGGGCGATTTTATCTCCCCAAACATCAGTGGTAAGGAGGGTTAGTATTTTTACTTTCCCAAAAAATAGAATGCGAGCTTGGCAGTCGTTTCGGGGGCCCCCCCAAACTCTGACGACCTTCCCAACGGGCGACGACCAGGAAAAAAACGGGAAAAAAGACAAAAAACCATCCGGGCCCCGACGCCGGAGAACCCCCCCTTTTTTTCACCTTTACCCGTAGCTATTTCTGACCCGCGCCCCCGCATGGGATTTTCTTCCCATATCCTCTAGGTAAGAGTGGTGATTTTGAAAATAGCGGTTTTTTCGCCCCCCTTTAATTTCCCAAAATAAAAATTTAAAATTGGGGGGCGTAGGGACAAGGGCCCTTTTAATTTTTAGGGGCGACGACAAAAAGGTTGACGCACCCTTGGGAAAAACCAAAAAATATAAAACCCCTTTTCTCCCGTTCGCCTAGGCCAAAGGGTTTTATTTTTTGGGGTTTTTTGGATTTAAAGGGCGCGCAAAACCCTTGGGCATAATGCCCCCGACTTAGCCTAGGGGATGGGGAAAGGGGGGCCCCGGGTGGTCAGAAAACCCGCCATGGGGGTTTGGGGAGGAAGGGGGGGAAATTTTTTCACGTCTGGTCGTCATTTTTCTTTGTTAAAAGTTCGTTTTTGTCATTGTCACCGTCGTCGGGGAGGTCGTCAAGGGGAAAGGGGGGGGTGTCCCCGACGACGAATTTCCAGAGCTTGCCTCTTTGGGTTTTGGGGGGTTTTAGTATTTCTTTTCCCCCTTATTAGTTTATGTTTTCGAGGGGGAACCTTTTTTTTCGAATCGACTTTTTCGATTTGCAGTGCAATTTCTCTGGGCCAAAATTTCCCCCAACCCAGGGCGGGGAACCCTCTTTAATTTTTTAAAAACATTGACGCTGGAGGAAAAATACCTGTTTTAAGGGTCCTAATCCCGGCCCTTCCCTTTTTTCCCCGGGGTGTAAAACCTATCTTTTTCCCCAAAAAAAAAAAAGGGGGCTGTGACCACAAATGTTTTTATATAGGGGTTTAACTAGGGAAACGCCAAAATCGTTGTTAGACGAGTGAGGGAGTCATGTGTTAGGGCAACCCCATTAAAAACACACACATTTCACCCCACAATTTTTTTTTCTTCCCCATACCCTTAAAGGTAAATTGGCGCATTATGGCCGGGCAGTTTACGTGCCCTTAAAAAATTAAAAAAATTAAAAAAACCCCATTTTTTATACCACAAAAAATTAACCCAATTAAACCAAAATTTTTTTTTCACGAGGGACTAAAAAACCCTGGCTCTCTCACTCGTTAACAACGACTTTTGGGGTTTCCCCAGGTTTTTAACTGTCATAGGGCCCCAAAATTTTTTAAGGTTTTTTTTGTATTTTTTCTAAACAAAATGTTTGCTTTTCCCGGGCCCTTCAATTTATTGTTTATTGTTGTAAAGCACAGTGATGGTAAAGTAAATAAAACCCCCTACAACCATATCCCGGGGTGTATACGTTTAAACAGCAACCCAAAAAATCTTTAAAAGCCACAACATAACCCAAAAATGGGGAAAAGCCAAAGTCGTTTTTTAAGACGGGGGAAGGGGGGCCCTGGGTTGAGTTTCCGTAAAAATTCCTTTTTTTCCCCCCAACCCTTTGGCATCCCCAAACCCTTATCATAGGCTACAGTCGAGCATTAGGCCTTAAAAAAATGGCCTAAAAATTAAAATTTCCCTATATTTATACGAAAAATTATCCCCAAAATTAAATGCAAAAAGTTCCCGAGGACTCAAACAGACTCGCTCACTCTTTTAACAAAAGGGCCCCCGGCGTTTCCCTAGTCTAGTGGCTAAAAAACGCCCTTAAGCTGAAATTGGGAAAACATGGGTTCAATCCCCTTTGGGCGGGGGAAAATTTTTTTAATTTTTTGACTGTATTTTAAAAAAATTATTTAAAAATGTTTTTCCCGGTAAATTCCCCTCATCTTTGGCAATAGGGCTGACTATTTTGGGAAAAATACCCATACAAAATAATTTAAAAAATTGCAAGGGTTTTTCAAACTACGAAAAGGAATTTGGGGGGACCTTACGGGCAAACATTTTTTTAGACCTTGCATGGGCCCCGGAAATTTTTCGGCCAGGCGAATAACAAACAAAAAAATCTTTTCAAAAAAACAAACCCTTGCGTTTTAAAATAATTTCTAGGGGATTGGAAGCCTATTTTTTTAAATTTTTTATTTCTTTTAGGGGGTAAATTGAAGGGTCATGGATTTGTTTTGCGTTCCCCCCCCTAAACTCGTTTCCCGGGTGTCTGTTTTTAAAATTTTAGCGAAAATTGTTCAGCGTTCGGGTTTATTTTCAAAAGTACACACCCCGCAGAAATTACAGAATGAAAATTCCCTTTTTAAAATTTTAATGGAGATTTCCCACTCCGTTCGTGCTCTCACTCGTTTAATGATTGTACGGGTTGGAACAGGCAAAGCGGAAAAAAAATATAAATTTTTGATTATATTTGGTGCAGTTAAGGTTCAACTACGGGTGGGAAAAAAAAGGTTTTAGTGATTGAGAGTATTTGTGAGGGTTTGGTTAACGTTTATTAAAAAATATTCCCCTTTTTACAAATTGATTGTAAATGAAAGAAAAAATTTAAACCCACGTTATCGTAGAGATTCGAACTCAATGCTAAGATTTGATTTTCCCTTTTCCACGGCTTTTTTCATTGGCCCGAACAATTTAGCTCTGGATTGGGCGGAGGAAAATTGGGAAATCTGGATTGGTTTTAGGCATTGAGGGTCGGGGATTGGGGCGCAATTTTTTTGGATAGCAGCCCTCCCCCGAAAGCCCGGGGCCCGGTGGGGATAAATACAGCGCGGTTCGCCCCCGCGCGCTCATTCGACGCTTTGACCCCTTTGCACGTTACACATCTCCAGGCTCCCGCAGCGCGCTGTCCGAGGCAAGAAAACCCCCGACCCTTGGGGGAGCCCAGCCCAGCAAAAATAGCTTTCCCCCCGAGCCCTCCCCTTTTGATTTTCCCCGCCCAGCCCCAAAATTTCCAGGGTATGCTCCCCTCCAACCCCCGCCCCCGCCCCGCCTGCCAGATATGCTTTACCCTTCCCTTACCGAGTTCAAGTCAGGGGGGCTTTGGGCTTTTACACCACCCCTGATTGGGGGGAGGTCTTTCGGGGGGGTTTGGTCAGTTCCCCCCCTAGGGGTTTGCCCTGTGTCAGCCGGGGGCCGAGCCAACCCCGAGTACCGGCGAAAACACAAGCGAAGACACCCACTTTGGGGGTTTAGTCAGCCCATCAGGGTCCCCCCCAGACCCACTAGTTAGCCTCTGTTTCCCGCCGGGGCCGAGCCCCCCGCCAAATACCCGGGAAGGGAAAAGCGAAGAACCCACCGGGGGTTTAGGCCCTTTAGGGTAACCCCCCACCTGACCCCAGCGCCAGCCTTCCTAACGACCCCCTCCTCACCCCACCCGGCCCCGGACCATCCACCACAAGAGCCGAAGAAGAAGGGAAAAACCCCCCAAGGCGAAGCCCCTCTTCCCTTAAAACCCCCCCCCTCGCCCCTAAACCCGGGACAAACCCCTTTTTAAGGGGGCCGGGGAAATACACGAAAGGGGCCCAAAATTTGTCGATATGCCCTTTCCCTTTCTACCCATTCATACCCCCGACCCTCCCACCCGGGCCGAAAAATGATGTGGCCGAAAAAAGAAGGAAAAGCCAAGACAAAGCCCCCTTCCTTCACCCCCCCCCTTTATCTCCCTAACCGGGGACTGGCCCTTCTAATTGGGGGGCCCCGGGAATATCACGAAAGAGCAAAATTTGTCGATATTCCCTCCTACCCACCCATTAAAAACCTCGGGCCCCTACCCGACCGAAGATGATGTGACCGAAGCAGAAGGGAAAACCCAAAACGCAGCCCCTCTTCCCTCAAACCCCTTCCCAGGTCGGTCAGTACCCCCGGTAGTTAGCCCCTGTGCCAGGGGGGGGGGTGCCGAGCCACCAGCAAATAAAGGGAAAACACAAGCGAAGACACCCCCCCCGGGTGTTAGGGGCCTTTAAAGGGAAAACCCCAGTTTTCCCCCCTAGTTTTGCCCCTGTGCCAGCCGGTGCCCAAACCCAGCAGTACCCGGGGAAGCACAAGCGAAGATAACCCAAAAAGGGTGCTTAGTGCCCCTTTAGGCCACCCTAGTCCCCCTAGTCCCGCCCTGTGCCCAGCCGGGTGCCGAGCCACCAGCGGGACCGGCGGAAACAAAAAGCGAAAATACCCCACTCGGGTGTTAGTGCCCTTCAGGTCACCCCCGTCCCAAATAGTTAGCCTTGTGCCAGCCGGGGGGCCCAATCACCAGCAGTAGGCCTACCGGCGAAAAACCCAAACGAAGAAACCCACTCGGGGTTTTGTGCCCTTTTAGGCTCACCCCAATCCCCCCTAGTCAGCCTCTGTGCCAGCCCGGGGGCCCCAGCCACCCGCGTACCGGCGGAAAACACAAGCGAAGATAAACCCCCCAGGGTTAGTGCCCTTTAGGGGTCACCCCAAATCCCACAGTTTGCCTCCCGTGCCCGCCCGGGTTGCCCCAGCCCCCAAACAGTACCGGCGGGAAACAAAAAGCGAAGATACCCACTCGGGTGTTAGGCCCTTTAGGCTCACCCCAGTCCCCCTATTAAACCTCTGTTGGGAAACCGGGGTGCCGGGAACCCCCAAACAGGTTTTGGCCTACCGGCGAACCCCAAGCGAAAGACAAACCCCCTCGGGGTTAGTGCCCCCCAGGCTCACCCCAGACCCGGGCCCTAACGCCAGGAAAGACCTCCCTTCCCCCCCCCCCAACCCCCGGCAAAGGGGGCCCTTTCCCCCACCCCGGGGGCCCAAACAAGGAAAGAGCGACCTTGCCAAGGTAAAGGTAATGCCAATTTTTAAAACTTTCCGGGGGGCCCATCACCGGGGAAAAACTTTAAATCAAAAATCCCTTTCCCCCCCCTGCCCTTTTCCGACTCTCCCCTAGGGAGACATCCGCCGTTAAAACTCCGCCCGGGGGCCTGTGCTACTGTAAAAAAATATTGCCGAAAGTTTGGGGAAAAGCGCACCGGGTTTAAAAAGGAAAGGGGGGGTTTCCCCCCCCCCCCCCTTTCCCACCCCACTTCCCTCCCGCAGCCCATGGGTCGACAATTAGCACGGCCTAATTTCTTCTATTCTAGCGTTTGGGCAAAAGAGCGCAAACCCTGTCCCTAAGAGTGGCTGTCCCCCCCCCCCCTTTTAAACCCTCATTCCCTCCCGCCGCCAAGCAGCGCCTAACTTTTCTATTCTAGCGTTCGGAAGGAAACGCCCGGGGGGTTACGAGGTGTGGCTGGTTTTTCCCCCCCCCCCCCCTCCTTTCCCACCCCCTTCCCTCCCGCAGCCCCTGATGACCCAAATTTGCAGCGCCCAATCCTTTTCATTTAGCGTTCGGAAGAGCGCAAGTTTTACGTAGAGTGTGGGGGGTCCCCCCCCCCTCCCACCCCCAAACCCCCCCCCTCCCGCAGCCCAAAGATCGACAATAGCCCCGCGCCTAATTTTTCTTCTTATTCTAGCGTTTGAGTTATTTTAATCTAATTTTACATTTTTAAGGAAGCTAAAAGAATAGTTTTATTTCCTAAATCGTATTGTAGTGAGTGCGTTAGTGAGTGATTGAGCGAGATAAAACCAAGAGTGTGTTCTCGCCGTTCTGACGCCCCCGTGGACGTCAAAGTGCAGGTGTGCTTAGTGCCACACGATTAGCGATGATGTAGGAGTGGCGTCGCGACGTCAAAAGATACATCAAAATTTGCGCGATGAAATGACTATTCCAACGAGCCTATTCATACGCAGATCGGTTAAGGAGAACGGCGTCGGGGGCGTCTGATGTAGGCCACTGTGTCTCGGGTTCGAACCTCCGTAAGAATAACATTGGTTGCATAGGGCGTCATACTCTCCGGTACGACCTGGGTACGTACCGCGAGGGGTCGCAACCCTTCCGAATATGAATTATTAATAGAAATTTAATCACGCTTCCAACGAGTCCGGTTCTGGGTTCGAAAAAAAGAAGAGAAGACAGAAAAAAAACAAAAAAACATTGGAGCTAAATTTTTTGAGGGGTCAGTGAAATTAAAGTCTTCGCTTCGCTCATCCAAAAACTAAGTACTATCAGTAGTAACAGTAGTATCAGTATCAAGTAGCAGCACTATCACTATCATATCAACACTGCATCACACCAGAGCAAAACATAATCTAAACCCTCCCATGCAAAAACACGTTACGTGACCTTGGGCGAGAGTAGCCACGAACTACATCACCCGCCTCGGATACCCAATGAGACAGGAGCGGAGTTCAAATCTTACATTGTTATTGACAGTCGCGAGGACTGACCGACCAGAGATCGTGGGAAACTTCTTGTGGCAAAGTTCAATCACATGCTCGGCCTCGAACCCACGTCAGTCTAGAATGGAGGTGACGCTTTGTTCCCTATACCGGCCTCGGGTTCGAACCCTACTTGTGGATGAAACGTTTGTTTTAAAACCATAATAACAACTAAATAGGATACACGTTTGATAAATAAATAAAAAAAAAACGATCACGGAGACACCACGCGAAGTCTCGGACTTACCCAACTGATCACCGAGACGGTAGTACTGGGGTAAAGTTTTACTAACTATTATTTGCAAAATGTGATACCAGCATACAAATTTGCAATTATGTGGATTTTGTAATTAAAAATTTTGAAAATAACTGGCTCCACGATAGGGTCTTAATATTTAACTATTAATTAATTAATTAATTTTAATTAGTTAATTATGCGACACAAATTTCAAAGTAGCAATAAATTAGTCATGTTTGGTATTAATTAAGAGCTGTTTTTCACCTTTATAAAGAAAAAAAAATACATTGAAAAAATATATTGAAATTTACATAAGTTATAGTGAAATATGTTGATTTTGCTGATTTTTTAGAGTTTGAACCAAAGATCAACGTTAAAGTAAAAAAATTTCTAACCAATGATATCCCCAGTGTTTACAAAAGAGCTGGTAACTATAACAGCTAATGTATCTTTTCAATTTTCAATAATAGTAATTACAATATATTTAACACAAATAACAATATGGCGTAAAGATGTCTAACTATGGTACAAAATATGATACCGACTTAAAAATTTAGCAATCTTAAAGCTTTTGTAATGAGAAATTCGAAAATTCCTGGCTCCAAGCTAGGTGTTTAGTATTTAACTATTAATTGATTAATTAACATTAATTAAGCGAGCGAAGCGAGCGTTTCCATTTGACTCTGCCGGAAAAATTAGTCAAAGTTTTTTTTTTTTTTTTTGTATGTCTCGCCATAACGTTCGAACGGAGGCTCGGATCGAGTTGAAATTTTCACCATCCGCAAGCTTCGTTCTCGATTGAATGCCATTAGTTTTGTGGCAAAATCTTTCAAAAAGTTAAAAAGTTACATTAAAGTTAATCGAAAGTTTTTTTTCAAACTTCACGGCGACAAAATCTGAGATGGCCAAATCATTTAGAATGTCCGTCCGGTCACGAATATGTTAATTTTTTTTTGATCCGATAAGTAGTGTAGATGGAAATTACATTATAACAAAGTACGGTTACCATGGCAACGGAAAGTCGTGCAGCTTTTTTGGCTCATGATAGCGGTCGAACGGAGGCTCGGATCGAGTTGAAATTTTCACCATCCGCAAGCTTTGTTCTCGATTAAAATTTGAATGCCATTAGTTTTGTGGCAAAATCGTTCAAAAAGTTAAAAAGTTACATTAAAGTTAATCGAAAGTTTTTTTTTTAAACTTCACGGCGACAAAATCTGAGATAGCCAAATCATTTGGGAATGCCCGTCCGGTCACGAATATGTTAATTTTATTTTGACCCGGATAAGTAGTGTAGATGGAAATTATAACAAAAGTAACGTTGCCATGGCAACGAAAAGACGCGCGAAGTTTCTAATGCACTGCCACCTAGAAGCAAAGTAACCAAAATACTTTCGAGGAAGCAGCCCTATTATTTGTCAACAAAGGTTTAAATTTTTTCCCAATGAGTCAAGGTCCTCTAGATGGCGGTGGATTTTATCCACAAATTTAAAGGTTTACACACGGGTTTACCCAAATACCTTGGCAATAATAAATAATTTTGGAAACATGGCCCTGTGGACAGCGAACGTCGAAAAATTTTAAAATTTAAAAAAATGGGGCAATGTGGGTCTAGCTATAGCACGTGCTCGCTTATCAACGCGCCCAAAACTGAGCGTTTTCCTAGTTAGTTAATTTTGGTCCTAAATTTTTAAAGTGAAGACAAATTTGTAGTGTTTGGTATCAATTGAAAGAATTTTTTACCAACATTAAGAAAAATACATTGAAAAAATATTTTGAAATATATACATGTTATATTTAAAATATGTTGATTTTGTGATTTTTTATTTTTTGAACCAAAAATCGCTTTAAAATAAAAATTCTTCTGACCAATGAAAACACAGTGTGCACAAAATAACTGGTTTCTATAATTATTGTATCATTTTTCATTTTCAATAATAGTAATTACAATCTAGGTGCCCGTTAGGCGCCGCAGCCAAGCCGCGGTGCGCTACACACTCAAGCACCTTATACACCAAGCAGAGTTGGGTGATTTCGAGGTGTTACCCAGCCGTCATGTAACGTGATGTGAACTTGAAAACTATCACAATCGAGGGGATTTAGGTACTTGACAACACATGCCAAAATTTTATTGGGGTACGACCATTCCTTTTTGGGTGAAAAATGTCTTCAAACATGCTCAAAATCACTTTAAGGATGTTAGCTACTGCTAGCTACTGCTACTGCTAACATCTAATACGTGGGCCCCGCGTTTCCCTGACCAGACGGGTGGGGCTGCAATGTTCAAATTTTACATGGACATTAAGGTTATAGAATGATAGTCTCTTTTGAAAAAAAAGTTGAAAAAGTTTGTTGGAAGGCTTCCAAATAAAGGTTTTAAAAAAAGCCTTAAACACTTGGCATAAAAATCAACAAGAAACCATAGTTACTTGACACTTGTTGACGGTAAAAAGCAAAGTTTTAGGCGGAAAGTGCGATACGTAAACAAATGGCGGACATTTAAAAATTTTCTTCTTTGTGGTGGAACGAGAAAAGGTGTCATTATACTCTCATAAAACAAACCCAGAAACCGTCCCGGGCCTAGGCCCAGATGTAGAAAATTTTTTATAATACAACAGTGTAGGTCTAAAGTTCCATTTGGCTATAGACTAGAAAAAATTCATACTTACATTACATGTTTGACAAGCCTACCCCAACCCCTATGCCAGCACAACATTGTTTTGATATGAACTTGCTCAACTGTTTGTTTACATAATTGCAACAATCAAATCATTTCATACAACTTGTCTTTCGATTGGCCCGCGTTTATGAAGCCACTCCCATCTAGAATAAATATAGAACTTTTTCGAGCTCTTTGCTATACGCAAATCTTTTTAAAGTGTTTGGTTTTTCGTGATACCTTTCAACCATAGACATCCTATTATACTATAGGGGTTTAATATCAATGCTTTCAACTCACAACCCATGACGTTTTCCACGATACCGTTCAAGAATACCAATTCCCTTTCGAAAACGAAAACGACTTCGTTTTCAAATTGCGTTTTCAACTCATCTCCCACGAACTCAAGAATTGGGGTCCAGTCCTTATCCGTCGTTATACCATGGTTATACCACCTATACCCAGGATGTACATGAACCCGGGGCTAGATATTTTACATCCTATATTGTTACTGCTAATACCATAGAATTTAAATCAACTTTGATAAAAATATTATATTTTAGAAAATAATTTTGTAATGGAACTTGAAAATAATGAGATCACACACATAACAAAAACTTGTAGAAATACAGCCAAACCTTACACACTCAAAAGGAATGAGATCTAAAAAAGGGCCAAGCTCTCCCCCTTTCCCACGTAAACGTACAGGTCCCATAACAGCATCCTCGAAAAGTTTGGCAAATAGAATTTGCATGTTTACGTTTAAATTAATTACAAAAAAAGATTTTGATAAACTATTTCGTTAAATTAATAATCGCAAATTCTTTTTTGAAAAGCTTTTCGAGGATGCTGTTATGGGACACTGTACGTTTATGTGGAAGGGTAGATGAGCTTGGCCCTTTTTTTAGATCTCATTCCTTTTGAGTGTGTAAGGTTTGGCTGTATTTCTACAAGTTTTGTTATGTGTGTTATATTTTACACAAATTAACAAATTTTCTTAAATTAAAAAAGTACAGAAACATGTTGTGAGACGTAACAAAATGCATCTTTTTGACTTGTTTATAACAATCTTAAAGATTTTGTAATCTAGGTGCCCGTTAGGGCGCCGCAGCCAAGC
Source organism: Sweltsa coloradensis (assembly GCA_024449915.1). Classification (NCBI taxonomy): domain Eukaryota; kingdom Metazoa; phylum Arthropoda; class Insecta; order Plecoptera; family Chloroperlidae; genus Sweltsa; species Sweltsa coloradensis. The sequence goes on from JAMZAV010012198.1 coordinate 20,722, forward strand.
CGCGGTGCGCTACACACCAAGCACCTTATCACCAAGCAGAGTTGGGGTGATTTCGAGGTGTTACCCAGCCGTCATGTAACGTGATGTGAACTTAAAAACTATCACAATCGGGGGGTTTTAGGTACCTGACAACACATGCCAAATTTTTATTGGGGTACGACCATTCCTTTTGGTGAAAAAATGTCTTAAAACATGCTCAAAATCACTTTAAGGATGTTAGCTATTACTGCTAGCTACTGCTACTGCTAACATTTTATACTGTCGGCCTGCGATTTGACCAGACGGGGGGCTACAATGTTCATATTTTACATGGACATTAAGGTTATAGAAATATAGTCTCTTTTAAAAAAAAAAGTTAAAAAATTTGTTGGAAGGCTTCCAAATAAAGGTTTTAAAATAAGCCTTAAAACACTTGGCATTAATCAACAAGTAACCATAGTTACTTGACACTTGTTGACGGTATAAGCAGAGGTTAGGCGGGAAAGTGCATACGTAAACAAATGGCGGACATTTAAAATTTTTTTCTTTTTTGTGGAACGAGAAAAGGTGTCATTATACTCTCATAAAACAAATCAAAAAACCGTCCCCGGCCTAGGCCCAGATGTAGAAAATTATTTATAATACAACAGTGTAGGTCTAAAGTTCCATTAGGCTATAGGACTAGATAAATAAATACTTACACTACATGTTTGACAAGCCCTAGGCCTTTCTTACCCAAACCCTAGGCCAGCACAACCTTGTTTTGACACTTCCGCACAAATAACTAGTTTTGATTACTACAAGCCTAATGCAGATAAACAATGGTATGATAGTCCTAGGCTATTCCAAAATTTACGGCAATAATAAGCTTTTTCTTTACTTTTAATAAACTCACGCAATCTCCTGTCACTTTTAATAAAAATGTAAAAACAAAAGAGGGGTAAAAAATTTTCAATATTCTTCTGATTATCTGATGATTTACATGGCTGTGGGTCAAGGCCGTCTAGATATATCGCTTCCCTCGTGTGGGTGCAGTGAAATAGGTGTAAAATTACATTAGTTGTGCGTTTGTTGTTACATGGGAAAGTTTTAATAGGATGTGAGTTGCCTAGACTTAACCAGTCCTTATACCGTCGTTATACCATGGTTATACCACCTATACCAGGATGTACATGAATCCGGGCCTAGATATTTACATCCTATTGTTATTGCTAATACCATAAAAATTAAATCAACTTTGATAAAATATTATATTTTAACAAATAATTTTGAAATGGAACTTGAAAAAGTAATAAGATCACAACATAACAAAAACTTGTAGAAATACACCCAAAACCTTACACACCAAAAGGAATGAGATCTAAAAAAGGGCCCAAGCTCATCTACCTTCCACATTTGCGCATTCTTAATTCATAAACGTACAGTGTCCCATAACAGCACCTCGAAAAGCTTGGCAAAATAGAATTTGCATGTTTACGTTTAAATTAATTACAAAAAAGAAACTTGGATAAACTACTACGTTAAATTAATAATCGCAAATAACCACAAATAACCGCGCTGTATTTATACCCAGCGTTCCGGGCGTCACGACGCTGCTATCAGAAATTGCGACCAATCACAGAGCTCAATGCTCCGACCAATCACAGAGCTCAATGTTGTGACCAATGACAAGCCGTGGATTAGGAATCGATCTTAGCATTGAGCTCGATTTTCCACGATACCAATAGTGTTATATTCCATTAATAATCGATGTTTGTTCGATCGTCGATAATTTTTATGTTATAATAATCGAAAAGCCGAACGTCACAAATACGCTAAAATCCCTCAATCTATGATTTCTATCGTAGTGGAAGCCTTAGGTTATGTTGTAAGCTTGATGTCTTAAACGTAGACCTTCCTTGCCTGATTGACGTATTATAAAGATTATTTTATGGTTGTTGTGTAAATCTAGGTTATTTATTTTACAACACTGTACTAAAAACAATGAAAAATTTAAATTTGAACGCGGGGACAAGCCACAGGTTGTCTAGTAAAAGATACAAATTAAAGCATTAGAAAATATGTATGGGAATTAATAAGGCTTCTTTTTACGTGCATGCCTATAGCCACATTTCACAGCTGTAGTCTCTAGCCCTCAAGCTTCCCTGCAATCAGTTTCTGTACGGCCATGAAATTTATGCTAAACCTCTGTTTAAAAATTGTTTGCGTAAATGATTGGGATGCATAAAAAAAATGAACGTTTCTAGGGGAGAAACAAACAAGATAGGCTTGGAGCTACAAAAGAAATTAGGCAGTATGTTAAACGAGAGCAAATTCTTATTACTATACGAAACGCAAAAATTTATGGATTTTCGTGGCTGTGGTTAAAACGTGGTAGAATAATAATCAACACAGTGCAGAACAAGGGCAATATATCGAATGCGTAGTGCTCTTCATCCTCTCTCAGGGCAGTGTGACGAGAGCTAGCATCACCTGTCCATCCCAGGCTAGCCGACCTTGACCCAGAGCCTAACATGTGGGTCGGGATCACTGGTCTCGACAGACTCGCTCACTCTGCTGCAAGCACTGTGTCTACAAAATTTTACGGGTTCGTTTCCCCCCATCGAGAACAGTCAATGAGCCAGGCTACACAGTTTACTTTGTATAAAGAAAAATATAATAATTATAATGAGCGATATAAAATTCTCTCTTTAACTCCGTTAAACTTTCACAAACTCGAGGAAGGAAATGTGTGAGCCACTGTTTTTTAGGTACCCGTGGTAAATATAACTTACGATGCTTGCTTATGTAAATAATGCGTCACTCTACCCTAGGGGTGCAGGTGCGCAAAGTGCCACCCAATTAGCGTTGATCTATAGAAGGAGTGGCGTCGCGACGTCAGGAGATACGTTCAAAAATGTGCGCGCCTGAAATGACGATTCCAACGAGCCTACTTCATACGCAGATCGGTCGAGAAAGGGCGGCGTCGGGGGCGTCCGATGTAGACCACTATGTCTGGGTTCGAACCCCCGTAAGAATAACATCGGTAACATAGGGCGTCACTCTCTCCGGTACGACCTGGGTAGTACCGCTAGGGGTCGCTTCCCTTCCGAATAGAATTATTATAGAAAATTTAATTTAGCTTCCAACGAGCCAGGTCCTGGGTCGTACCTAACGGGAACATATTCAAATACTCGGTTTTTACTGGAAAGTGGTACTGTTGTCAAGCGTTTTCTATGCGGTCCGCGATCGTACACCCTAGCAAATTCAGTTGAGCGGAGTTCGATGCCAGGCGAGACCCGCAACGCCTCCCGCCAAGCTGACGACTCTCGGACACATCGAGGAGGAAAAACATAGGAATTCCTTAATTGTTAAGTTTGCATTATAATTGGCTGTTTGTTTGTTTGAATTTGTTCTTGTTGGTTTTAATTATTTATTTATTTATTTATTTATGAATTGGCCACATATTACATATTACATATTATTATTATTACAGCATATTATGCAATTTTTCAGAGACCAGTATAACAACTGGTGATTAACGGTGCATTTTGTTTGTGTGTTTGTTTGTTTGTTTATCAGTAAGAAATCAAAACATTAATATCCAAAAATTATTAACAGTATTGTTTTTTGGATGAGCGTAGCGAGTGAAGCGAAGAATCCACTCTACTACACTGAAGAAAATAATCCAGATTTTTTAAAATTTTAGTATTGTGTCTGTTAACACGATTCCAGCTAAACCGATAAATCCAATTGTGAGGAAATTTTCTGGAGGCCTTAAAAATCTTTGAACTTAGAACTGCCACGTTTTAAAGCGCAATCAAAAAATTATTGCGTGTAGGAATCGCAATTTTACGATTTTTTTACAATTTTTAAAACATTTCTTCCACTTATAACACCTACATGCTTCATCCGATGGAAATGATTTTTTCATCGAACCTAAATTTTATGAATTTATATATTTGTGTGAAATTTGAGACTAATCAAAAAATTATTTCTCATGAAAATCGCAATTTTACGAATTTTTTTTAGGCCTTTTTTTAAAATTCCTTTGACTTATAACACCTTCATGCTTTATCCGATTGTAATGATTTTTTTCAAAGAACCTTAATTTTATAAATTTATATATTCGTGTGAAATTTCAGTGCAATCAAAAAATTATGACTTATAATAATCACAGTTTTCACCTACATTTCTTTAGCCGATTGTAATGATTTTTTCACAGATCATTAATTTTATGAATTAAAATTTCGTGTGACATTTTGCGTAATCGAAACATTATTTCTATGAAAATCGCAATTGTACGCTTTTTTGTTTTTTAAAAAAATTTCGCTCATCCAACAATGCTCATGAAAAAGCGTTTGCGAAGCATCCTAGTAGATTTTTGGATGAGCGTAGCGAGCGAAGCGAAAGATTTTATTTCACTACAATAGAGAAAAAATCCGGAATGTTTTTTTTTCTTTCTTTTTTTTTTTGTGTAAATTTTTGTCTGTCTGTTAACACGATTTCCCGGGTAAACCAATACTCCGATTGCGATGAAAAATTTTTTTGGAGGCCTTTTGAAATCTCTGAACTTAGAACTGACACGTTCTTGAGCGCAATAGTAATTTTTTCTCATGGAAATAGCAATTTAACGATTTTTTTCGATTTTTAAAAAATTTCTTCGACCTATAACACCTACATGCTTTGTCCGATTATAAAGATTTTTTTACAGAACCTTAATTTTAAAGAATTGATGAATTCGTGTGAATTTTGGGGTAATCTAAAAATTATTTCTCATGAAAATCGCAATTTACGATCTTTTTTGATTTTTTTAAATTTTTTCGGCTTATAACACCTACATGCTTTATTTAATTGTGATGATTTTTCACAAACCTAATTTAATGAATTTATATATTCGTGTGAAATTTGAGCGTAAACGAAAAATTATTTCTCGTGGTTTAAACGCATTTTACGATTTTTTTCTATTTTATAAATTTCTTCGGCATATAACACCTACATGCTTTATCCGATTGCAATGATTTTTTCACAGAACCTTAATTTTATGAAGTTACATAGGCCTATTCGTGTAAAATTTGAGCGTAATCGAAAAATTATTTCTCGTGAAACTCTCAATTTTACGCTTTTTTAGTTTTTAAAAAATTTCGCTCATCCAACAACGCGCCTGAAAAAGCGTTTGCGAAGCTTCCTATTTAACGATCTTTTTCTTTTTTAAATAAAGATTAATTAAAATTTACAAAATTTAAGTTAATATTTTATTTAATTTAATTAATTTTTTTTTAAATTCGACTTCGTTATGATTTTTTCACAGAACAACAGAAAATCCGCATAACACATGGCAGCTCAATGCACCAATTACGCTCATCCAACAACGCAGCGGGACCTAAGCGTTTTCCTAGTAATTGTTGGATGAGCGTAGCGAGCGAAGCGAAGATTCCATTTCACTACACTGGAGAAAAAAATCCGGAATGTTTTTTTTTCTTTCTTTTTGTATTTTTGTCTGTCTGTAGCACGATTCCGGCTAAACCGATACTCCAATTGCGATGAAATTTTCTAGAGACCTTCGAAATCTCTGAACTTAGAACTGCCGTACGGTTTTGGACGCAATCAAAATATTATTTCTTGTGGAAATCGCAATTTTACGATTTTTTTCGATTTTTGAAATTTTGTCGACTAAACACCTAGCCTACCTACATGCTTTATCCCATTGTAATGATTTTTTTTTATAGAACCTTATTTTATGAATAATATATTCGTGTGAAATTAGAGCGCAAACAAAAATTATTTCTCATGATAATGGCAATTTTACGATTTTTTTTTTTTTAAATTTCTTCGACTTACCCATCTACATGCGTCATCCGATTGTAATAATTTTTATACAGAACCTTAATTTTATGAATTAATATATTCGCGTGAAATTTTAGCGTAATTGAATAATTATTTCTTATAAAAATCGCAATCCCTCCAAACCTCCTCCAAAACAAACCTCCCTCCAAGCTAACGACTCTCGGTCACATCAAGGAAGAAGACCTTTGGAATTCCTTATTCTGAAGTTCAAGCCTTTATTATTGCGTTGCGTAGTAATTAGAATTTGCTCTCTCGTACAAACACAATGCGAAATATTGTTGTAATTCCAACACCTTTAGTAGTTTAATTCTCCCCTAGAAACGTTCTGTTTATGTTCATCCTAATCATTTACGCAACCAGTTTTTTTAAAAGTTATAACATAAATTTTATGGACGTAGGTAATGAAACTGTTCGCAGAGAAGCTGTCGAGATTAGAGACTGTAACAGCTGTGAAATGTTGTGGCTTTGGGCATGCACATAATAGAAGACTTTATTCTTAACTCTCATAAGTTTATAATGGTTTATTTTGTATTTTTCTAATCAACCTGTAGCTTGTCCGCCCCTTCAATTTATTGTTCATTGTTGTATAGTAAAGTGATGGTAAAGTTAATAACCTAGACTTACACTACAACCATAGGTAACCAAACTTTATACGTCAATCAGCAACAATCAATTAAAAAGCCACAACGCTAAATGATTGTACGATTGGAACGAGCAAGGCATACTATGTAACTATTGATTGTATTTGGTGCTGTAAAGGCTTCAACGACGATGGAAACCAAAAGGTTGAGTGATATAGCGTATTTGTGATGTTCAGTTACTCGATTATTACAACATTATCGAATGATTCTACAAACATCGATTATTTTATTGAATAGAAAACTATTGTTTCGGGAGAATCGAGCTCAATGCTAAAGACAAATTCCTTTTACACGCTTGGGCATTGGTCTGAACATTGAGCTCTGTGATTGGGCAGAGCATTGAGCTCTGTGATTGGTCGGAGCATTGAGCTCTGTGATTGGTCGCAATTTCTGATAGCAGCGTCCCCGAGCCGGACGCTGGGTATAAATACAGCGCGGTTTTGCCCCCGCGCGCTCATTCGACGCTCGACCTTCGCACGTGACACATCTCCCGGCCCCCCGCAGCGCGCTGTCCGAGGCAAGAACCCAAGACCCTGGCGAGCCCAGCCGACAAGATATGCTTCCGCCGAGCCCTCCCCTTTTGATCCCCGCCCAGCCCAAGCTGCAGATATGCTCCCGTCCAACCCCTGCCCGCCCTGCCTGCCAGAAAATGCTTCATCCCTTCCCTTACCGAGTTCAAGTCAGGGGAGCTTGGTCTTCTTCACCACCCCTGACTTGAGCGAGGTCGTGCGGGGGAGTTTGGTCAGTTCCCCCCGCTAGTTAGCCTCTGTGTCAGCCGGGTGCCGAGCCACCAGCAGTACCGGCGAAGCACAAGCGAAGACACCCACTCGGGTGTTTAGTGCCCTTCAGGCTAACTCCCGACCTGACCCTAGCGCCAGCCTTCCTGACGACCACCTCCTCACCTCACCCGGCCCCGGGACCTTCCACCACAAGAGCCGAAGAAGAAGGAAGACCCAAGACGAAGCCTCCTCTTCCTTCACCCCCTACCTCGCCTCCCTAACCGGCACAGCCATTCTAATGGCGGCCGGTAATATCACGAAAGAGCAAACTTTGTCGATATTCCCTCCTCTCCTACCCATTCATACCTCGACCCTCTACCCGACCGAAGATGATGTGGCCGAAGCAGAAGGAAGACCCAAGACGAAGCCTCCTCTTCCCTTACCCCCTGCCTCACCTCCCTAACCGGCACAGCCATTCTAATGGCGGCCGGTAATATCACGAAAGAGCAAAATTTGTCGATATTCCTTCCATTCCTACCCATTCACACCTCGACCCCTCTACCCGACCCGAGGTGATGTGGCCGAAGCAGAAGGAAGGGCCAAGACGAAGCCTCCTCATCCCTAACTCCCTACCTCGCCTCACCTACCTAGGTCGGTCAGTAGTCCGGTCAGTCAGTCGGCCAGCTAGTAGCCTCTGTGCCAGCCGGGTGCCGAGCCCCAGCAGTACCGGCGAAGCACAAGCGAAGACACCCACTTGGGTGTTAAGTGCCCTTCAGGCTCACCCAGACCCGACCCTAGCGCCAGCCTTCCTGACGACCACCTCCTCACCTCACCAGGCCCCGGGACCTTCCACCACAAGAGCCAAACAAGGAGAGAGACTCACCTTGCCAAGGTACGGGAACAGCCATTTTTAAGGTATCCGGGGAGTCCAACTCCTCCCCGTGCATCCTGACCCTCCCTCTAGGGAGACATCCGCCGTCTAGAGTCTCGCCCGGGGCCTCGTGCTACTGTGACAATCTAGCACCGAGGACGGAAGAGCGCACCGTGTACGTAGAGTGTGGCGGTTCCCCCCCCCCCCCCACCCGCCCTTCGATTCGACACTTAGCACGCGCCTAGTCCTCCTTCTATTCTAGCATTTTGGTTATTTTCATTCAATTTTACATTCATAATGAATCTAAAAGAATAGTTTAATCGCAATTCGCAAAAGTTAAAAGTTAAAACTTATTTTAGTCAGTGCGTGAGTGAGTGATTGAGCGAGATAAAACAAAAAATAAATTCGCCGTCCTGACCCCCCGTGGTCCGTGGACGTCAAAGTGCAGGTGTTTTTAGTGCCACACGATTAGCGATGATGTAGCAGTGGGTGGCGTCGCGACGTCGAAAGATACATCAAAATTTGCGCGATGAAATGACTATTTCAACGAGCCTTCTCACACGCAGATCGGTCGAGATGGACGGCGTCGGGGGCGTCCGATGTAGGCCACTAAGGACGTTTCTGAATTCTGTTCTTGGTCTCATTACTTGGTCTTATTACTTATTACTTGGTCTCATAACTTGATCTTGGTCTCGTTGAAAATACCACACTAGTCTCATTCTCATTACTGAAACATGGCGGCCTCGGGAGATGATCGCAATAAAACACTTCCAAATCACGTTGAGTAGCCAAGTAAGTTATTTAATGTTATTCATAATATTAAAATAAATAAACGGAATCAAATTTGATATGGAAACGGTAATAACGTCCGCCATGATCAAGACTAGAATCGAGTGTGCACTTTCGATTCTTATTCTCATAGGCATGCGCAGGATGGGGCCTGCCCCCCCCCCCCCATTAGGCCTAGGAATGTTATCAAAATAACTAATCACGTTTTATAATTGATACAAAATTTACAAAATTTGAAAAATGTACAGGCCTAACTTAGTTTTCCGAATACTTTAGGCTTACCTACCTTTTTTTAACATCATCTCGCTTTAAAATATGTTTTATAACAAAAATGCCTTATGGTAAAAAAATAACAGGATCGTTTGCAGGGTTAAGTGTAAATAATAGCCATTCTCACTCTCAAACACGTTTTAAGCCCTATTCCAAAAGATTAAACCTCAAAAAAATGTCGCCTCCGGAGGCCGGGGCAACGCCCCAGGACCCCCTCTCCCCCCGTCTGGGCCCGGGGTAGAATTGGCCCAGAGCATGGCTCTGCTAATCGTAAAAGGCGATTCAAGAGAAAAAGTCCACCTCGCAAACATCAGCTAGTAAGAGCTGAGTATCTTACTCCCCGAAACTAAAGGCGAGCTCTTACAATCGTCGTCGGGGACCTTGCCCCCTTCCCTTGGCGACCCCCCGGCGACGATGACAATGACACAACGAACGATGACAAAGACGATGACGACCGCGACGTGAGAAACCCCCGTTCCTCTCCTTTCCCGTGGCTGGTTCTGACCAGCATGGGCCCCTCTTCCTCACCTCCTTTAGGCTATAGAGTGGTGCATTATGACCTAACGGTTGACGCGTCCTTAATCCAAATAAACCAAACCCTCCCCCCCCCCCCCTACTCCAACACCTCCATTCCCCCTATCTATCTTCTTCTCATCGGAACGCTTTGTCCGTGAGTGGCAATGTAAATGCCGGCCTCTGATGGCCATAAATTACGGTTTGATGGGGTGCCTGATGATGAGAACGCGGAGTCGTGGATTTTTCCAGACTGTATGATTGGGAAGGGGGGGGGGTTTAATTTGGGGAATAGCGGATCATCCGCCAGATAATTGTACAGTATGATGTGGGTGGGGCAAAATAAGTTTACAGTAGGAACGGTTTTGTTATTCCCGTCTCTTCTTGGCGGGCGGTGGAAGACCTCCTTGGAACATCGGGGGCCGCTTTCGGTTGAGATGACGAGGTGGTATGGTGAGAGGTGTTCTGATTGCTGATATAGGTCTGATATATATGTCGTTTGGGCTCGGAAGGAACTGTGTCTGCGCCTGGATGGTCGGATTTCTTCTGTCTGGTAGGTCGTTGTAGAATGTTCGGGAGACATCACGGAGGTGCTCGGCTATTGATGCCATTTCTAGGTCTTCGTGGAGAAGGTGGATGGGAGTTTCGCGCGGGGCGAAGGACACCATTCGCAAGATTCTATTCTGTAGCCGTTGTAGTGATCAAGATTGCTGAGTGTCACACCAGACCACACTGGGCATGCATAAGCGATGGCCGGTCGGAGAATCTGTTTGTAGATGGTCAGACGGTCAGATAAATCAATTTGGGGGGCTGCCGCTTTTCCAGTGACTTTGCGATGGATGTTTTGAATGTGATTTAACCAGGTAAGGCGCGCATCCATCTCCGTACCAAGGTAGTTGGCAGATGCTGACCAAGGGATCTGTACTCCTGCTAGCTCCAGATAGGGCAGTAGCGGCTTCCGTCGCTTTGTGAAATAAACCGCTTTCGTTTTGGATGGGTTGATCGAAGTTCGCCACTTGGCATACCAGGCTGCCATCTTGTTGAGACCTGCCTGGAGTAAAGCTACGGTCAGTGTAGGAGATCTTGCAGTAGCTGCCAGGGCATCATCGTCCGCGAATAAATGGATATCCACATCAGGAGGAAGTTTAGGGAGGTCCGCTGAGTATATATTGAATAGGAGTGGACTTAACACAGATCCTTGTGGTACACCCGCTTTGATTGGTCGTGTAGTAGAGACTGCTCCGAGCCAAGAAACTTTGAACGATCGCTCTTTTAGGAATGATCTTATTAGGTGCTGTAGGTGCAGCGGAAATTTAAGTTGTTCCAGCTTGAACAGGAGGCCGGCGTGCCAGACTGTGTCAAAGGCTTTAGCCACATCAAGAAAGACAGCTGCCGTACCATGTCCGGAGTTAAACCCATGGGTAATTTTGTTGGATAATCTGAGCAGTTGGTGCACAGTTGATGCTTGCTTCACAAAGCCATATTGAGTGTCTGGTATGATAGAATTTTCGTCCACGTGGCTCTGGAGGCGAGTTCGAATGATCTTCTCGTAAACCTTGGCCCAGACATTGAGAAGACTAATAGGTCGGTAGCTTGCTGGATCTCTTGGCGGTTTTCCTGGTTTTGGTATGGCTACAACTCGTGCTGTTTTCATGGATGTGGGAAGTAGCATTCTCGCAACGAGGCGTTTTATTATGCTAAGTAGGCGGCAGTGAGCAACTGCAGGAAGTTGATGGATAACGGTTTTTGTTAATTCCGTCTGGGCCCGGCTTTCTTGGTCGGAGATCTCGAAGAATTAACGTAAGTTCTGCAGAGGTGCACAAGTCGCTAGCAGGTAAAGGTGGTTTTATTGCCGTTGTATAGTACCGTTCGATGGGTCCGTCTAGGTCAGGCGATGAGGCGACTGGAGCAACAGTCTGAAAAGCGTTCTCCATAACGTCTGCTAGGGCGTTAGCCTTTTCTGTGCTGCTGAGTGCCGGTCCAGATGGTGTGTCCAGTGGTGGATTTGGAATACCACGTTTAGATAGTGATTTAACCATGGGCCAGATGGAGTGGTCGGCAACTGACAGAGTTTGAAGTTTTTCCTCCCACTGATGTCGGCGGTGTGCAGCAATATCGCGGCGTAGCTCTCTGCATAGCTTGTTGTATTCAATGTGCAGGTCAGGCGTTCGAAACGCCTGCCACCGTCGACGGGCAGTATTCTTTATTAGAACCGATCGCTTTAGCCCTGCAGGGAGGTCCATGTACGATGGCGTTGGCCGGGTAGTCCTGGGAACTGCCGTATCAAATGCTGAAACGACACTAGTCTCAAGATGAAGAAGGCACTCTTCAATTCTCTTAGGATTTATCAACAGAGGCACTGGGTTGCTCAGATTTTGGGTCACAAGCTGACGGAAAAGGTCCCAGTTGGCTCTCTTGTAGTCTGGAACTGTGTGTGTAGAGGATACTAGGGTAGTGTTCCCCAGGATCAGAAGTACTGGATCATGGTCCGACGTCAACGCCTGGAGCGTTTGGAGGTCGTAGGATACTCTGACATTCCTGAGTATGGCAATGTCCAGAACATCCGCGGTCGTCCTATTTATAAGGTGGAAATATGTTCGGTATGGCAATCCTGTGGCCATAAGCTCTCAGAGGACGGGGGGCAAGTGGGGGCAAGTGCCCCCAGCCCCCTGGACAAAGCACATGAAATAAAATTTTCAGAATTTTATCAATAAGTTGAAACTAAAATTTAAAAAATTTAAAAGTGTGAGGAAATTATTTGATGGTTTCCTTTAAGATTCCTTTTGTTGGTTTTCTAGCTTCGAGTATCGACTGCACAAATATTACATTATTTTGGTATTGTATTCAGCCCACTTCTTTTTCTAAAACCCACCAAACGGATTTTTAAAAACTAAGATTTTCAAATTTTTTGCCTGCAGTGCGGTTGTTGGGTAGCTCTGCCTTCAACCCCCCCCCCCCCCCTGTGCCTGCCGAACGAAAGTACAAACTGTGAATTTTAACCCCCTCCTCAAAATTCTGCGGACGTCCAAGCCTGTGGCCCCCCCATTGTAAAATCTCTGTGTACGCCTATGCTTATTCTCATAACTTGATTTTAATAAGTGTCGATTGTGCGTGTGACTATTCGAAGCTACTTGTGACGTCACGGATGAAACTAGGTGATTGGTAACGTAATTCGGGGCGTAAATCGAGACCAAGACCTTAGGTTTGACAGTATTCAGAAAAGTCTAGGTTTCGGGTTCAAACCTTCCTAAGAATAGCATTGGTAACATAGGGCGTTTTACACTCAAATATTATTTCGGCAGATACCGCGAGGAGTCGCGTTCTTTACAAGTATGTATTATTGTTGGTAATTTAATCACGCTTCCAACGAGTCCAGTCCAGGGTTCGTACCTCGACTTACTGGAAAGTGTACTGTGTTGTCAGCGTTTTTTATTTGGGTTGCCTCGTACCCCTAGCAAATTTTTTGATGTGCGGATTTTTGATGCCAGCCCCCCCCCCAGGGGCCCCCGGCCC
>JAMZAV010012199.1:0-20161 GCA_024449915.1 Sweltsa coloradensis
GTGCACGGGGGATCGTATTGGCGGCACCTCCGGGTCACTTATTTATTTGTGAAGTGGCATGGGGCTTTATTCAAGTTTCTGCCCAAAACTGAATGCGTTCTCTCTCTCTCTGACGTTTAAAACTATCGTTGCCTTTAGTGTCTTTTTATTACTTCCAGAATAATTTCCCAAACCCATTCTGTCAAATGATTTCTTTGAACCCGCTATACAATTTTCGGATTGTCGCAATAGAGAGACTGGGGAGAGGCTTTTGGGGGGAAAAACGAAAAACCTCGAAAAAAAAAACCCGCACTCGGAAAAAAAAGGAAAAAGTTTCAAGAGTAGGAATGGTTGCAGCGGGGGTCTTGGGGCGGGTCCCTTTTCTATTGAGGTTTTCCCTTCTGGATTAGGTGGGCTATTACAAAAATCTTGCTATCACCGAATGAGATAGGTGTTGCTGCACTTTTTGGATCGGCTCTATAGCTTTTTTTGAAAGCATTTTATCCCGTTTCTGGCGTGTTTTTGCCTGTCCCACATTGCGCTTTTCAGAGCCGTTTTCCTTTTGGCGACGGAACCCATAAAATTGATTTCTCTCATTTGAACCCCATCTCGGGGTTAAAAAAAATCTTCCCCCTTTTCGTTCGTTAAAAGAGTTGGTGAAGGCTTTTCTTTATTTACTGGTATTTGCTCCTCCGCATTATTTTTTTTATTCTTTGGCGGCAAGATTTTTTTTATGTTTTATCGTACTCCCCTAAAGGGCATTTTACCAATGGGTTCATCTTTGCATTATCTTTATTGTTGTTTTTTTAGCGGGCTTTAAAATCGTATTACTGAAAATCCCCTGACAGATTTTTTTCTTTTTTTAAAGATTAAAAATGGAAAAAAAAAGGAAGTCAAAAAGAACTAAAGAAAATGAGGAGCCCTCATTAAAGAGTGCCAAAAAAGTTTATATCAAGAATTATTGTCTAAAGAAACGAAAACTAACGTTCGTGGTCAACCTTTTCATGGCAACCCGACGCAATTGCGATGGGAATCTTTTTAATACCCAGTTGCACCCTTACCCCTTTTTTTTTACTAAAACTAAAGGGCTAAAAGGCAAAAAAGGGGGATCCCTTATGGGAAGGCCCGGGGGGTTTCCGGGAGTGAAGATATCCCCTTTGGCCGACAAATGTGGCGGGATTATGCAAAAACGTTTATTGATGAGCAAGGGTGGATGATGTCATGCAATTATTTCCGGGTGATACGGGTTGAGCTGGAAAAATGGGCATTAGTGGATCCCCATTGGCTTGCTGCAAACAGAAGCCACGGGAGAGCCTGACAAGCAATAACAGGTGCAATTTGAATCACTTTTTTTAAGAGATACCACCTCAATTTTCTATGTGTACCATCAGCGTTGCATCATTTTCTCGTAATACTTTTCAGGGGAACATTTATGAAAAAGAACCATGATGCAGAGCAACATCAACAGAGAATATGGAAGCGTTGCTTGATGACGTCTGCCAGGCGCTGATGGATGGGGGAACCTATAAAGCATTCACGGCATTTCACAAAATACCATGGATGGGTTTTTGCCTACGCCTATGAGTTTATCAACAAGGAAAAATTGGAAGAGGGCGGAAATTTTTTTGTTTTCTGGTATTTATGACTTTTTATAATACGACATGTATGGGGCTGGGGGGGTTTAATAAAACTGACCAAATTATAAAAAAGCCGCAGAGTTTATGCTTGGCCTTTGTTTTGGCTAAAGATGATTTTGGGCCTCTGTTTCATCGGGGAAATGTAATTTAATGATAAAAAAAAAGCAGTGCGCACTGCATGTTTTTGAAAACCCTTCAATGGCAGAAATGATCGGAAACTCAAAAAAAAAGCTTCTGTTTATTTACAAGCATTGAAAAAGAGCCGGGAAAAAAGCAGACCCGCAGAAACTCCCCCCGTTCAAGGTAATACTATGGCGACAATTTCAGAGAGTAGCAGGCAGGATCAGTAATTTCGCACCTTTTCGCAAGGGGGTTTAATACAATAAAGCATTTAAAAGACACGCCCCAAAGGGTTTATTAGCGCTGGGGATGCCTGCCCCGAGTTGACAGAGAACAGGAGAAAAAGTTACGTCAGGAAAGGTACGCCCGTGCTAGAGAACCCCGAAAAAGCTTGCACAGGCTCAGTTTTTCCGGCCAAAAGTGGGCAATCAGTGAAGAAGAGAGAATGAGGCGCTGATAAAAAAAACCCATCATCGCCACCCTCCTAAGTTTTTCGCGGGTGCTTCACTGATTGGTTCGATGGCGCACTACGCAAAAAGCTGCATGACGGAAAACCCGGGGGATATTCGTGGCCGTTTTTCAACGATTAATTCGGAAAGTGGCGCACTGCGCCAACAAAGGGGAAAAAAATGCCTCCAGTTAGAAAAAAGCCTTTCACAGTTGCAAAAAGCAGCTGATCAGGCAAATTCGCCCAAAAGGCTTGGCGCAAAGCAACAACCAAATGCAAAATCTGACCCAGCAGCAGCGAGCCTTTAAGAGCGCTTGCCAATCGGGGAAAGGAAAAACCAGAAACCCCAAAAGGCATTGTCGGAAAAAAAGGCGGAATTAAAGGGGCAGAATCGCGCGCAAAGCAAAAAAACCCGGCACACTTTAAAGAAGATGGCAAGCATTGGCGTGGGGACAGAAAAAGACAACGGCGGATCAACATCGTAACACCATCGACCAAATTTTGTTGATAGTCACCAGTTCCCCGCAGGTAGAATGAACTTTGGGGAAAATGCGTTGGCGATTTTGACGTTGCTTACCGCACAACTGAAAAAGGCACTAAATCAGGATGCCACAAAAATTTGCCCAAACAGCAAGAAGTGATGGAAGCCATAAATGAAGCTACGCTACAAATTCAGAAAGAAACCCAAAGAAGCGGAAGAGGCACAACGTAAAGCGGATGGGCCAGCAAAGCAGCCTCCGCACCAGTAAGGTTTTTTTCGCCCTTATGCTGGTGATTTCGGTGGGTGGCAAAGATAGCTTCTTTTGGGACAGCAGCCCCTTTGACCTTGGCCCTTGCAGCGTCGGGGTCGCAATGAGTGGGGCGGTATTGTGCTGGAAACGGGCAGGAAACAGTACTTTAATGCGATGTTAGCTACTGAAATTTTTAAGTGGATCACCCGTTGTTGATAGAGTTTTTTAGTATCAGAAAGAAAGCGAAAGAGATCGGTGACATTTTTGGCATAGTTCTGGGTGCGGTGGTGTTTTTTGGCAATCTCCCTGTTTTCACTCTCCCCGTTTGCTAAAAAAAAGAGGTAAAGCGGGGGCTAAGGTTCGAAAAAAAATGAGCAAACCCCAATGGGGGAACTTTCTCAAAAGCGGGGTGAAAAACACTGCCCCGTAGCTTTACCCATGCGATGGGTAAAGTGGGTAATAAAGTTGGGGCCCAGCCACTAAAACCGGGTCCCGGTAAAGCGCAAGACGCGATTTAAAATTTTCTGATGTGACAAATCGAGGGTCGAGATAGGGCTGAATAGTTCTAGCCCAGTGGGGGTAACCAAAAACCGCGGGTTTGCGGGGGGTTTTTAATTTATATGCCTGCTCAGATCCGCGACATGAAGAGTTTATGGCAAAATGCTGCTCATAATGCCGTTATCCAGGGGATTGAAGGTTGTTTTAAGATTTGATAAAAGGAATGACGCAGAGTTATAAACAACTGAGTGAAAGGGGTTTCGCGGTACTTTGGGCCCTTGAATGAGTCTGGCCGCGAAAAAGCCGTTATGAAAAACAAATTTGCTTAATTTTTAGAGGTAACCACGAGGGAAATCAAAACGTCAGTACATACTGCGGTTTAAAATTTTGCACAATAAATAAATCAATCGATCTTCTTGGTACTAAAAACCGAAAAAAAGTATCATAAAAATTTGGCTCAGAGGATATCTTCTTGCTGCACTGTTGTTGCCACTAGCAGAAAAGACCAAACACTCACCGCCCCTCTCTTTATCCGATCTGGCGTTGTTTTCGGCCATTGGCTGAGTTTGGGGGTCCGGAAAGGCCGACGTCTGGCGATTTTCCCCCTGATCCGTTTCATGACACCAGAAAAATAACAGGAAATTCCCCCTGGTTTAACGGAGGGGGCCAAAATGAAAGTGGGCAATCGTGCCTTAACGGACGCGTTAGAACTGGATGATGTTGCACTGCGTGATCGGCTCTGCGGTACGCTGAGCTAGCCAGTTCCTTCAAAAAGAGAGTGTGATGCAACAGCAGGTCAAAACGTGGGAAGTAACATCACCTCTCCTGAGACGGTGAAAAGGATCCTTTTGTGGGCATTAAAACCCAAATGACTGATCGTTTGCTGTTTAGCCTGTTGCGTAGGTAATGGCAGAGCTGAATATTTCTGAACGCCGTATAAACACCATGTTTACTGAGCCACTCACCAGGTCCGAAGGCAGCAACTTACCATCAAAAAGGAAAAAGAGTTTTTTAAGAGCGCCTTAAAAGGGGTTTTCTCAAAGCTTTGGTGATCACGGCTATTGGGACGGGGGTTTTTAAAGCTCTGGCCTGTATAAAAAACCGGGCGGTGGAAAAATCACTCAAGCCTGCAAACCAGAATCACAGGAAAAACAAGGGCTTCAACAGATAAAAAACCAAACTATTGGGGCGCAGCGAGCACCCCTTTTTGTCACGGGAAAAAAGAGGGGAAAGACGTAAAATCTGGCGACACCCCAACGCCAGCAGATCGGAAAGGTTTGATAGTGATAATCAGAAATTTGTTGTGAACTGCACATGGCCGGTTTTAGGGGAAAAAAGTTGATCAAAAACCAAAAAATATCGCCCCCAAAAAAAGCATTGCCGATCAATTGACGCGAACTTCGAAATCCGGACAGTTTAATGCTTCTAATATGACAGGGGTAAAAGGGGTGCTGAAGCCGATAAAATGATTTAGAAAACTATTGCCGATAGCACGTAAAACTGCTAGTGATAAAGAGAAACAGATTTAGAAAAACGGTGAGGCGATCAAAGAAAAGCTATTTATGAACCAGATGCATGAACCCCGGGGGGGGGGGAAAACAAAAACCCGGCTTTGTTTGAGGGTAAAGAGAGGCGAGAACGATAATGCCCAAATGAAAGTGTAATCATATCAGACATCTGCTACTCCCCTTTTATCAGATAAAAGGAAACGACAAAACCCCAGGGAAATAGCGATGTTTATCTACCCGTATAGAACCCTCGGGGAAGATAACGCATTGTTTTCCCTCTGATGTTGTAGATGCATATGCAGGGGTTTCCTCTTCATTTTTTAAACAACGCTGGCGGATCAAAAGGATTTTGCCGTTTCCCGCGTGATTTCCAAAAGAGTATTTACCGTACCCGCTGCTCAGAAAAAAATGGCTTTTTGTTGGGAGCGAAGAAGCCCCAGAGTCCGGTGGTTGGGGGCCTCCCCCTAAAAGCGTAAAAGATTTTTTTGGTAAAATAAAATGTTTTAGAAAATTATGCCAAAAAAATAAAAAGCCCCCCGGAGTTTTTATAAGGGTATGAACCCCAAAAAAAGCATTTTTGGGTTAAAATTGTGTTTTATTTTGGCCGGTGAAGATGGAAGATAAAATTCAAAAAAACAGGTTCTTTAATAAAATGGATAAAATTTTTGAGAAGTATAGGATCATCTAGGGGAAAGAACTTGTTGCTAAACCCCAAACCATTTTAATTTGATGGGGATAATGGCTCTTGCTTTCTGGAAAGAAAGCTGGGAAAAGGCTTTTTGTGAGGCGGGTAATGGTAACTCTACGAGATATTACCAATCGGGACCCTAGGGTTGAGGTTTATAAAAGTGTGTCAATGTTACTGTTAAAAAGAGGGTAATATCCTCACAAAGTTTCCCAAAGTTTACAGGCAGCTCCAAACCCAAAAAAATGCCATTAAATATGGTCACATTTACTGAAAGGTTCCGCGGAAACAGTACCTTTGAAACCCTGATCCGTTGTTGAACTAGAGGAAGATTTACATCGCATAATGCGGGTTTTTTAAACTACCTGATTATCCTGATTTTCAAGTTGTGGGGCTTGTCTCTCTTATAATAGTGGGGCTTTTTATCTTTTTCCTCATGTAATAGCTCAGGAAAAGTAAAAAAGAAGGGGCCCCGTTGTGCCAACGTTTAGGCAATCGGTTTTTTATCAAACTTTTTCACTACCCCCCTTCAGGGAAATTTTCTGAGGGCATTCACTATCGTAACCCCCCTTCTTTCCCGGCATATTCAAGGTCAATTACTGAAATTTTCAACACCACCATCTTCCTTAAAAAGAAGAGGTGGTTAAAAAGGCAATTACTTTCTTTGAATTTTTTTGAAATCACCGAAAGAAAAGATTTAGTTTTGTCTAATAAGGGTGAGTGCTGATATTCAGGACAAATTTTTTTTGTCAGTACTTCTACTAACACAAGGGAAAATACAGAGGAAAAGCCAATAAGTTTTTACACTCACTGAGGGAACCTTATCTCCCCAAAAAACTAAATGAATTCTTTTTAAAAAGTTCTCGTACTGTTTGGGGTCTTTGCGGAGAAAACCGGAAAGAGATTTTCAATGCGATAGATTTTTTTTTTTTTCGATAAAAGAAAGTGCAAATAAAGCTTGGTACTCATTTTGTTGAAAAGGAAAAAAAGATGTTATATACAATGATTTTAGAAAACAAAAAAAAAACACTGATAAATAAGTTTTTTTTTAAATTCTGCTTTGATAGATGTTCCCCAAGTTCAATAAAAGTTGCAGCCAGAGGCAAGTAAACGGATCCCGAGGGGCTTACCCGGTAAAGGTTTGGGTGAGTGAAAAACGCTGCTCGCGGCGGCCCCGAAGGGCGAGGCTCGGGGAAGAGCCGAGTAACTGTACCCAACCCCCGCTGCAGTTTCATTGACGAGGGGTATATTAGGGTTTTTTAAATATTAACTAAAAAGGTTTTCTATGTAAACCATTACTAATAACAATGCTTTTACACGATCCCCTTTTTGGGGGAAAAAATTTTCGAAAATAGTGGTGATTCAAACCATTCCCCGACTGAACTGTTTTTTAAAAAATAAAAATAACCTCCATCTCGCACCCAGATTGGGGTTTAAATTTGTGATTTTAGAAGCATGACTTTTAAATTTTTAAAAAGTGTTTGAGGAGGGAAATGTGAAAAGCAAAGTTCTGATCTGTTGTTTATTTAACAAAAAACCCTTGCAGAACAAAAAAACCAATCTCTATTGATTTAAATACTTTTATCGCGCTATGCACTTTGGGAAAAAAAGTTGTATTAAAGAAAACCATTTTTGGGAAAAAATCTTGTTGTTCTTCCTGGTTATTAGGTCCCATTAGAGAAAAATAAACCGTGAAAAAAAAATTTTGTATACCGTAACGAAATTTGTCAAAGAACCTGATGAAAAGGAAAAAAGAAAGTCTTTATAAATCTTTAAAAAAAATTATGGAAGGAAGGGATTTTTTGGGGAAAGGGGCAAAAAGCTCTTGGATGATTTTTTTTTATTATTATCTGGGTCCTCGTTTATCCTCGTTTTTAAAGAATGAAATAAGGGCATAGCACTCACGGAAGCGAGCAACAAAAAATTGCAGAAAAACCAAAAAAAAGGGGATCATTATTTTATAGTGGGGAAAAAGCAAAAAAAAATAAAAATATTGAACTCTTGAAGAATCATTTATTCAGCTCGAGGATCTAATGAAAAAAACATTTAAAATGCGTTACTGTAAACGCAAGGGAAATCTAAAAAACACTTTTAAACCCCCTTGAGAGGAATAAAAAACGGGGACCACCCCCCACTGTACACTGCACACAAGGGCCAACGCCAAAACCGGAAAGGGCCCCGATTCTGGTGGTCCCCCCTTTACCTTCTGTTGTTAAATCCCAAAAATAATAATTTTATTGACCTTCCCCCGGAGGATTTAGTACGAGATCTTTTTAAAAGTCTAATTCTGACTCGAATGACGCATCAGAAAAAAAAAACACCTACTGATATTCATTTTACAGTTTCTTATTACGGGTTAAAAAACGCTAAGTCACAATAGCATTTTTAAAATCGAAAGTAGCAAATTGGCAGACGGCAACGAACCGGAGCACGCAAGAGATGGTTAGGATATTTCCTCGAGGGGCCTGTACGGCGCACGTCGCACAGGTATAACAGCTACACTGAAGTCGTGCCGCAAACAGGGTGTTGTGAGTATATTTCCGCAGATCCGGCCGTTGTGCGGTTTCTCGCTTAAAACGGCTCAAAGTAAGGTAGACAAGCAGCCAAGGAGATGGTTAGGATATTATTCGAGGGGCCGCTACGGCGCACGCCGCTACAGGCATAACACTGACACTAAAGTCGTGCCAGCAAACAGGGGTTATGAGTCATTTTATCCCGCAGATGCCCACCGTTGTGCGCCTTCTACCTTAAAAAACGGCTCAAAAAAGGTAGAGCAAGCGCGCAGGGAGGGGTTAGCGAATTATCCTCGAGATGCCGGCTACGGCGCACCCGCACAGGCTAAAGCTGACCTAAATCTCCCAGCAAACAGGGTGTTGGAGTCATATTACCCCCGCAGATTAAACCCTTTGTGCAAACCCAATATTCTGCCCCCGGGGCGAAAAGATGTTTTCCGATTTGGGTTATTTCAGCGATTTATGGGTTTCTATTGGGGCCTATCGCTCAACACCCCTCAACTGAGATTTCTAAAGTAATAAAAACAGATTAAGTGAATCATAGGGGAACAAATTAATCGTAAAAGTATTACTCCATCGGTGCTGAGCTAACCCCTTAGCTTCTGCTAAAACGAAATCAAGCCGTACCCCCCCGGTGGCATTCCCTGAAATGCTAAGGTTCGAGATTTAGCAGGGGAAAAGGCTTTTGTAATACTCGGCCTGTTTGGGGTTTAGACCATAAGAAATCGGGCTTATCCGCTGATCGTCATGGGACTCCGTTTATTGGCGTGGGATTTGGTCAAAAAGACTTTGTTAAACCGGATCAAAAAAACAAAGCCTCCCGGGGCGTTAACTCGGGGCACAGTTTTTTGTTTGGGAGGTAAAAAAGTTATCAAGACAATGATAAATTATCGAAGACGATGGGACGGGGCTGAACCTCCAGATGCTCGTTTGAAAAAACATGGCATTTTTTACCCTTGGAACTAAACCCCGATCTTAGTTTTATTAGTTCCCCCAGCGCAGGTCCCCGCAGGACGTTAATCGCGGCGCACAGGGTTTCCCGATTTGGCAGGTAAAAAGAGTTATCAAGCAATGAAAATTATGAAGACGAGGTGAAGGGGTTTAAACCCCAGTTTATCCATTGAATCACAGGGGACTTATACGTTGGAGCGGGCTGGACAAGCAGCTTTTCCTCACCGAAACCAAAAAAGAAGCCTCCGGGGACGTTAACTCGGGCGCACAGGTTCCAAAATTTTGGGGGAAAAAAATGATTATCAAATTTAAAGGTAAAAGCTTTAGTCTAACCAAAAATGACTGAAAAAAACCCTCACCAGCATTGGCTCAACAAAAGCTGGCACAGATCCGGGCCCCATGCGGCCCAAAGGGGGGATTTGATTTGCGGGACGCCTGCTGGGCGATTGCATCTTGATCATTTGGGGATGCTGGAATTTTTTCGCTGTCGAGAAAAATATGGCAGGCCATTTGAGGATAAAATCGGATGCAGTGGTATCGGGGTTAAAGGGTTCTGGGTCACCTTAAACAATACATGGTGATGGGTCTCCCGTCCAAGAAACTGCAGCGGGGTTGGCACGTTACTCGGGCCCTTTCCCCCAGCCTCGCCCCTTCGGGGGCCCCCGCGAGCACGTTCAACCTGTCCCGCAGGGGGTTTTCACTCCCCCGAATCACTTACCTGAGTAAGCTCATCGGGGTTCGTTTACTTTTCCCCCTAGCTGCTCTTCATTGAACTTGGGGTTTTACGCGTCGTCAATGAAACTGCGCGGGTCACTACCCGCCTTTTCCCGATGCTCTCGGGATCCGTTCACCCCGCCCCAGCGTTTCATAACGGGATAAATTACCATTGCTGAAAATTTTTCACCCCCAGTGACCCTTCCCAGTTGTATTCCCCCCGGCTAAAACAAATTTAATCACCGAAAAAACACTTACAATAATCTGGGTCCGTAATTGCGCCTAAATATCCCTTTCTGATATTAAACCCCTCTGAAATTTCCACCCCGTGGACTAAAATATAATAGGTATAAAGGTGCCCTTCCCAAATATTTTGCCAAAAATTTTATCTGCATCGGGACTAGGGGTTTTTTTTCCCGGGTTTAAAAAATCAAGGTGGTAAAAAGAAAAATTATACCTGGTCCCTTTCCAAAAGGAGGGCGGGGATTATTATAATGCCCCCTCATTGTTGCCAAAATTTCATCTGGGTTAAGGTTTTTTACACTAATAGAGGCGGAGGTAATCGTTTCTAAGGTTGTCATATCCTTCCGACAATTCCCCGAGGGGTTTTTCCCCCAAATGGTCTTGGGTGCCAGCGTTGGGGGTTTTTACTGCCTGACGGGGAAAAATTTTTCGGTCTGCGACAAATATTTCCACTGCTGTCCTTCAGGGAGAGAGTCACACTTTCACTTTTCTGAATTGTTTTGAGTACCGCCCATGTAAGGATATGTTGTCACGTAAACGGGGTCCAAATGCCCCAGTTCCTGCAAACTTTACTGATATGCGGATTCACCCCTATTAAAAAAAGGCGCTGTAAAACAGTACATCGTAATATCCAGAGCTGGCATGAAATAGTCGTTTGCGGCAGCGTTTAGGGTAGGGGGGTTCGCCCCCTTTCTGATTTTCCCCTTTTAAGAGTTTTCCCAATGGTAAAACAACCACTGTTTTAATTGGATTGCCAGTATCTCAGCGTCTTTTGGCCGGTATTTTTTGGTGACGTAAGGTAAAATGACTTCATCCTGGTTTTTACTCCGCCACAGCAAAGCGTATCCACGTTCCCTTTTCCCAGAAAATAAAAATGTCAACCGAGGCGGCTATAAACTTTTTTGTTTCCGGTGTAGTGACAGTCACCAGGGTTTTTCCAGGTTTTACTGCATTTTAATTTACCCTTTTTTCTACACCCCCACATGGTATTTTGCTGCTATATCTGGCTAAGGGTACCACCTACGTCTGGATTGCATAGTTTTGCTGTAATGCTGTAGGAGTTGCCCTGCCCAGGCGGGGTTGTGGGCTTTCCCCTCCCCGGCTTGCAGTTTTGGATGGGCCTTTTCATGGAAAGCAAAAACTGGAAATGGCTGGATTGTTTTGGGTTATTACCCTTCTGGAGGTAATGTTACAATCCGGTTTTCAGCAAGCTGAGCGGGCCCTGATTTATCCACCGTTGCCACCTCTCGTCAGAACGGGAACATCTTTTGACGCCATTCGGTTCCCCTCAACCTTTTGGGGGAGTCGGAAAAAGGTTTTGATAGGTACCCTTTTTTGTGCATTCGCAAAGCGCAGTTTGGGCTGATAGCCCCCACAGTAAGGGTGATAGCAGAAAATATGGTTTTACCTTCCACTTTGGCATTTAGCGTTCTTGCCTTTTTTCGTTTTAGGTTCCTTTTGGGTGATAGCGCCGTCTTTATTTCAGTTTTACCGAGAGGCTAAAATCGGCCATTTGTCCGCCCCCACAAAACTGGGCGCCTTTCCTGCCACAGGATTACCGTAACGTCTTTCAACAAGATGGTTAAAGCCCCGGGTTCAAAGGGCCCTCCGAACCTATAAGATTTTTATCCGCGACAAAAATAGGGTTGTCGTAGCGTTGGGGGGGATCCCTGTGACAGTCTCTGCTAATTTGGCGTTATCTGTATCCAGGTAAGCGGGCATCTTTAGTTTACCCGCGTATTACTCTTATCTGGTGGCGCAACCCTTTAAATATTGTTCTGGATGGGCAGAAACTTTCTGCTTTACCCCCAAATTTGCCAGATCCCCAAGCGTTCGGGGTTTATTTCCGTGAGCATCAGCATTTTAGCGCTGCTGTACCCCATCATTATCACCGGCAAAAAGCTCTCTTTATCTGTTTTAAATTTTAGCCAGTTCCAAATGCCCAGGTCCCCTTTTACTTCAGTTTTTTTCGCTGCTGAATAGCGATCTTTAAACCTTGACCGAAAAAAATACGGTAGGGGTTTTTTATTACCGGTGAGGGTTTGAAGCTTAACTGCCGGTTTTTCACTATTTCATTACTGGAGCTGATGGTTAGGCTTTTTTGTCACTTTGTCCGTTTCCCCTCGGGGGTTTGGCGCAAATTGTTTTTTTATCACGTAGGATCAGGGTTGTGTTGCAGACTCTTTACCCGCGATAATCCTGGGGGGGTGCTAGAGTCAGTTCCGAACGACCCCCATTTTGGTGTCCGGCCTGAATCCCACACCCGGGTGCTGCTGTGGGGCCTGAAGGCAGCAGCAGACTGACTTTTCGTTCCTCTTGGTGCCTGGTCAAGGTGACGCGGGGAATGCCACTCTGATCAGTATTGTTATGATGCCTCATAGACTATTACATTAGCACTCCAAATGACGGGTTTTCCCAGCACCCAGGGTATTCCCTTTTTTTTATCCGTAAGTGCAGCAGCTAGGTCACTGTTGTTCCAACATAGCAACGTTGGGGGACATTTATTTGCCTTTGACACAGCAGAATTATCACCTTGAGGGTGAGGTTAACTTCTGGCTGACGGACCCCTTTATCAAAACGGTAACCCCCGTCATGCCGTTTTTTTCCCGTCACCGAGCCTCAAAAAATACCCGCGCCCACCTCTTTGAACTTTGCATCTCCCATGGACAGATGGGTTGAATATTGCAGAGCGATCTGTCCTGAAAACCAGGCAGTAGATTACTTTACTATCTCGGGCTATGATCCTAAAGGTGGTTTTTTCCCTTGCTACGACAATATGGGGGGGGTTGAAATGAACGAGGTTTTTTTCTGCGGAGGGCTCCCGCAGTAAAAATGACAGTCTTCCGCATTGACGGGAGGGGCTTTACCCCGAGGATCGCGGTAATCTCGCTTCGCCAGCTTGATCTACTGAGTGTCATTTCAGCCACACCGCTTGAAATTGGTTATACTAAATGGTGAGGCGTAACCCAATGATGCCCGCCAACCTTTGGCAACTCCCTTGGGGTTTGGATTACCATTAGTATCTTGAATTTGGCTCTTACGTGATTTTTTCCCGCCATCCGCTTTTTGCCGTATTGGACCCGTATACTGTCACTTTGCTGATAACCCAGCATCTTATTGGCGAAAAAAACCCGAGCTGTATTGGCCAGTTTGTATCCCGTTTTTGGGGGTCAGTCCCATACACCTTTTTTTTCTCCATAACTGTGCCAGATAAACCCTTTTCCTTGTTCTGACGGAGAAAATACAATACTGCTTTCATGGCGACCTTTATTTTTTGCCCGAACGGTTATCCCAAAGATCCTTCAAGACCCGGTTCCCTGGCGTAAAAGACGCTCAGCGGTAAAAGATTGTGGTGTGATGGTTAATTGGCTTCGGTCTTTTTCCCGGGGCTTTAGGCGGAATTCACTTTTTGGCGCTTTCCCACCGGGGGGGGAAATCGAACCGTTACCCTAGGACGCCACTTTGGTACCGGAAAATTAATGTTTTTTGGCCCCTTTTGATCGGTGACTGACAAAGCAGAACTGAGGACATTTTATTACTGCGCCAGGCACACTGGTATCAGGGACTCGGTTACCTTTGGTATCTATCCCCGTTGCTGTCGTGTTGTTCCCTTCCCACCAAAGTGATCTTTTGATGAACTGTGGTCACTGCCACAGTTGCGCTTTTTGTATCGGCATCGGCTCTGAGGGCGTTTTTTTTTCTGAGCCATTGCAAGTGTTGCTGTCGGGGTAATACACAGAATACAGTGTGGTTACAGCGTTGACTGCCTTTTTCACGTGAGCGCTGTTCGGGTGTGATTTTTGGCACCTTGCTGGCAGTGAGTGTGCATTGACATTTTTTAGGGGATTTCCCAAGCTGTCTGCCACTGGGGCTGCCGGGTAATATTATCGGGCCCGTCACGCCAGGATCAGGGGGTCACTGGTTTAATTGTGTAATAGCCCCTTTTTGTATGTCTGAAACAAAGGGAATGGCGATGCGGAGGCAGAGGAAGCATTTTTGAGCGGTACCACGTTCGTAGGCTTTAGTACTGGTAAGGGTTGTCTCGGATCCCTAGTTCGTTGGTGACTGTCTGAAAACGGGCTAAAGACGATAACCTGCGTCTCTATCAAGCCCCAATCTACGGATCCCTTGCAGGGGATTGTTGTTCTGGTCTTTGATCACCGCACGAAGGTGCAGCGGTTTTGCCCACAGCAACCCAGAGGGTTTGATCAGCGGCCCCCGATGTACTACCGATGAGGCGTTTTACCAAAAAAGTTTTCCTTTTAGGGTCGCGGTGTTTTTTTACTTTTGCCTGACCCTTTGGATGCCTGCCACCGTACGGTCGTGTTTTTTGCCCCATCCCTTGGGGATCGGTTTTAACCGATGCAAAACCCAGAGAAGCACCATTGTCTGCACTGAATCCACCACAGAATCTGAAAAGGTTTATTTTGCTTCGTGACAAAGTTTGGATTTTTTCTCCGTTTTCCCGTCTGCCCGTTCTTTGGGGGAAAATTGTAGGTTTTTTTGTTATAAAGGCCGGAATTGTTATCCGCAATATGTGAGACGGTGGCAGAAGCAAACGAATTTTTTTGAACAAAAGGAGTAAGGGTAAAGGGACTCAAGTAAATGCCGGCTGTCAGAGTCGCTACATACTCTCCGGAGGCGCGACGGTAAACGGACGAGTTTTTTCATTTCCCTTTGCCGTTCCCGCGAAGTCCCGCCTTTTTTGCACACGTTTTTTCATTTTCATAAATATCTGCAGGGTAACCTTCATTTCATTGATTTTAAATATCGTTGTTGTTGTGTTTTCCCCATTGCGGGTAGAAAAGTCTGAGGGGGCCAGTAGCTCATCTCAGTTTAAGGCTCTCTGTGTCACAGAAACTTGTGTCGAAAACTTGGGCGGAATTACCCTTTTTTTGTCCACTGCCACCCCTTTCCCCCAGTATGTATTCATATTTAATTGACTGGGCTGATAATCAGGAAATCGACGTTATAACCAAGCCCGTTTTCCCAAACTATTTTACCTCCGGCAGCCTGAGTGCTGACGCTGACCAATCAATCTTTCAAGTCCATATTTACTGTTTATCGAAACACCAGGGATTTCGTTCGCCTGGGTAACCGGAATCGGTTTTGCGTTTGCAGATGGATCCTTCTTTTTAGGTTTTCCCAGAATAATTTGTTGTTACGTTTCACAAAAACCATAGCGGTTACCGCCAACTACGCAGGTTTTAAAACTGCACAGGGGGGAATTGCTGTCCCAAGGGGTCCCCAGTTGGTAAATTATATTCTACCGCCCTGGTATTTTTTTCTTGATTTACCCCGTCTTGTTCGTCGAAGGTTAAGAGTGGGAAGGGGGTATAATGGCCCCCCGGGTTAATGTATGGGGATTTCTTTGTCGCTTCCCTTACCAAAAAAACAAAAATTTTCCCCTAAAACGTTCATGGTTAATTTTCGCCCCACTGCGGCAACATGGGGAGCCATGCTTGTGCGCGTACATCCACCATTAACTGGACGCTCTTGTAATCTTCCCAAAAGTCTGGGGATTTTTTCCCAGTTTTTTCGGGCGCAGAAACGTTACTCCCCAGTTTCAAAAAGTTACGCTGGTATTCCCCCTAGCCCTAGCGAATATGGTCTCTAGAGGGGTCATAATCGGGGAAAGGTTTTTTTCCCACCAAACACCACTCTTTATTAACCACCGTCCCTCCCCAAGATTCGCTTGCGCTCGCTCATCGGTCGGTGCGGGCCCTGCTCTGCTTGAAACAAGTTTGTCCCTTTGTTCGAAAAAAAAAGGGAAAAACAGGTCAAACTGAGATTTTTTTCAGCGAAAAGTGTTTATCTACCCCCGAGTTGTACACTGAGGTGAAAAATTGGTTTAGCCACTGCGGGGATCTAGGGTCTGCCTCGCGGGGGTAATGCTGCGAGCCATAGAGGATGCGGCATTGCTTTTTGGATTGTTTGACAGAAAACTACCACCCTGTGTCGCTAACCCTGCGGCTTTTGTGCATCAGCCCCATTCTGACGGGGGGATATGCATTTTCCAGGTTTTGTTCCATTTTTTTTTCCCACAAAACGCCTTTCATATTATTTCCCAGCCTAACTGGTGAAAAAGCTGCGCAAAGGGAAAAAGGCCGCTTCAGGGGAAATGTGACCAGGCAAACACTTTTTTTCGTAATGGGATTGGATTCGATATGTTTTCTTCACAAATTACTCCAAAAAAAACCATTATTGGGGCAGAAGGCTGAAAGGGGCCGATAGAATATTAGGGGGAAAGGTTAGAGGTGATCACGTAGAAGTTTTGAAAACATTTTTTTTCTGGCCAGATAATATTTCTTTTTTCAGTTTTTTATCGTGGTGTTGGCTCAGTCATACACTGGTTTTTTTCAGTAAAAGTAGTAACCATAAGGCGAATTTTTAAGCGGAGTATCTTTAATTTTTGATGTTGTTGTGGTAGAATAAAATTGATAATTCTAAAGGATGATTTACTTTTGGGTTTTTTAAAGGATTATTTTCTGGGGCAATAATATTTGGGATATTCTTGCATCCGAAATAAGCCAGAAGCACAAAAGGGGTGTGAGCGTAATGAGTGTCAAATTTTTCTTTTCTTCTAACCCAGCAAAAATAGCTTTGGTGTATCAGCGTTCTTTCAGCGTGTGGTAAATTTTCTTGTACCATTTATCATTTTTTGGAGTAGCTTTGGTCAGGATTTTATTTAAAACGCATAAACCCAAAATAGAGTAAAAATTGTTACCCCCGCAAAAGTAATCTTTAATTTTTACCCCTAGTTTAAATAAGTTTTTTTTTTATATCTGTTTTATTTTAAGTTACTTGATATTGCTATTTTTAATTACTGCATACGAGCAGTTTGATGATTATTGGGTGTGAGCGTACCATTAATTATTTTTTTTATAAAGACAGTTGGGGTTATTTTGTCATTTAAATGAGATGAATTTTCTAATTGATGGCGATTTCTAACATAATTTTTTTTTACACATAATTTTTTTTTTTATGAAAAATATTTTAGAAAAGGGGGCGGGGGTTTTTCTGGTAGAAGGTAGGTTTATATTTTAGGGGTAGGGCGGGGAATTATCTTATTATTGATGTTGTTCAAAATGTTTTTTATTTGGGGTAAAATTTGCTAACCCCAAATTCAATGAAGTTGCAGCACAAAAACGCTTGTCGTTTTTGAACAGCGCTTGCGCGGGCCCTGAAGAGCCGAGTAGTGTCCCCAAACCGCTGCAGTTTATTGACGAGGGTATATACCTTATTTCCAAAAAAGCGGCGAGCGAAAATACAATGGGTATATGCCTTGCCGCTTTATTTGGGTTTTGGGTTAGTCCCCCCCAAATATCGAAAAGTTTGCTACTTTCACGTCACTGAACTGGCGTGCTGTCCCAGGTTTTAATCAGTTCACGTTTTTCATCACTGCAATTTTCCCACTTTTTTAAAGCAGATAAAACCCTTTCCCCATTGCAATAGCCACTGCCATCAAAGGATTCCGTTTGTTTCGATCACTTCAAAAATAAAGGCATCCGGTTTTATAATTCTTCAACAGCGGTTCCTTGGGCAAAGCGCCGGGCCCAAGGGGCCCCAGTTCCTGAAAACTCGTCAATATGCTTTTTTTTACGTAAACGACGACTAGATTTTTAGCCATTACTTGACCCTCTTAAACATAAAACCCCAAAACCCATCCCCAAAAACGCTGGCCACGAAAATTAAAATTTTGTTAGGGGCGAGAGTCCGGACGGGGTACGTACTGGGTTCTGGACAATTCGGGGTCCCCCCAACACATTTATTCATTACCTCAAACATATGTTCCGCAAAAGGGGTTGCCTCATACCCATATGAAAGACTCCACCCAGCTTTATTTTCTAACACCAGTTCAACAAAGGGGCTAAACAATCCCCCGTTTTATTGTGCCGCCCTTGTGCAAGGATCGGGGAAAAACATTTGTACCATCGCAACGAAGAGCCAGGGATATTTTTTGAGCATTTCCCACTGCATCAGGGCACTTTCCCGTAAATTGGTTAATTTTGCTTCATGGGCTCTGCCAGGCGGGCACCTCCCCAGGCGAATGCCTTTATCCCCAAAAAAATTTTTGCTGTGGATTTATGGCTCGCCTGGTACCAATGGGCCCCCATACCAAAACCAATTTCCCCAAATACAGTAGGTGCTTCGGGCCAAACAAGGAAAAAATAAAAGGCTCAGCTTGATATTTTCGCCAACAGGGCCATTTGGGTTTTCCAAAACCTTTTCTGGCCTTTTGTCAGCCGCCCTTGGGCGGACAAAACTGCGGATACGGCGCTCGGGGCGACGGGTTTTTTTTCAAATTCGGGGGGATGACTCATTAATCATAGTACTTTCCCTCGGTTTTTGGCTGCCAAAAACGAAAAGGTTATGCAAAGTACTTTGGGGTTGCAACTTGATCATAGATACCTCATCAATGAAGCCCTGGGGGGTTGGGTATGTCACTCACTTCCGCTTACTTGTCTCGCAGTATTGCGTATGTAGCGGGAAGTTCAGGTTTTTAAGCCACTTCACATGTCTGCAATCGCACATAAATTGTCTGTAGGATAAAGAAGCCACTCATGATGCAAGCAAAACAGTTTTCGCATTGGGTGCTTGTTTGGTACCAGCGCTATGGCCGTAAAACTTTCCCATGGCAGCGCGAAAAAACGCCTTATCAAGTAGGGCTTGGGAAGTTTTTTGCAAAAACCCAAGTCGCTCGTGACCCCCTTATTTTCAGGGGTTTATGGGGTTTTTCCAAGGTAGGGGCACTCCCCAAAACACCATGGATAAGTTTTACATCTTTGGACTGGGCTGGTTATACGCTCGACCCCAAAAATCTGATAAGGCCGCTAAAGACGATTATGCTACAACATGGTGGGGTTTTTCCAACCACCTTTGCAGAGATTTTTGCTTTTGCGGGAGTTGGTCGTCTACCGCCGGCGCCTTTTATCTTTGCTCGGGCCGCCTTATCCGATCCTTGGGGGTAACGTGAAACGGGTTTTGGGCTCGTTGTTTTTGCTGGGAAGCCTGGCCGGGGTAAAAAAGGGGAAAGGGGGATTTTGGGCGGATCATAGGATGTCACACACCATCGGTTTTGGTCAATTTAATCGGGCAATGATGGATCGGGGGCGATGGTCTGTACTCGCAGCAGCCTAAATGCGATTTATGCCCGCTGAAAATGAGCTGTGTAGCTAATGGCAAAAGTAGCTGGGCCGTTATCCGGTAAAAAACCCCCGAAAATATTACCAGAGAAAAAAGGTTACTTTTATTTTACAAAGGGTAATAGCGTATTGTTACAGCAACGCCCAGCGTGGGTTTTTTGGGGGGGTTATTTTTTTTTCCCAATTCAACACCAAGCAGAGTTGGAGTTGGTTGAAAAACGTCGCTGAAAGAGGTCATTTGGTACAAATTTACCGCTTTCCGCCATACTTTCAGCCATTTTCATCTGGATATGTCCCACTCTGGTTAACTTGGATCAAGCAGCCGGGGGCCATATGGATGAGGGAGCAGCCCTTGGTACAAATTGACGCACCCCCCTCGTTGGGCTTGCCACACCCGTCGAGCGTCCCCTTTTTCAACGTTTGGGAAAAAAGTCGCCAACTTGCCCCCCCTTTATGATGAGGAATTAGATGAGAGAACCTTTTTTGTACTTTTTCCCACCACGACGCCGATGGACAAAATTTTCAACTCTTCCTGGGGAAGTGGGTAAAGTATTTACAAAAGAAAAACCAAACCCCCTTGGGGGGAGTGGATGAAAAAGCAAACCTGCTGATTAAAGAAAAGAAGCTCACATGATGAAAAATTTAGCATCGGCTTTTTTGGAGGCCGAGATATCAAGTTCCCGTTTTTAAGGGCATGAATCCCTATTGAAAGGTTAACTCCTCCAAAACGAAAATATTTGCACTCGTGACTTTTTAAGTATGGGGGGCTGTTCGCACCTGGATAATTTGTTGGTATGCGGTTTTAAGATAAGAAAAAATTTTAAATTTTTCTAGGTAGCCCCCTTACTCTCTCTTGTTCTGGAAAAAAAAAGAAGCGCGAAACCCAAAATTACGCCAAAATACCAACGGGTTCGAAAACTTGATGGGGCAGTTTTCTCCAATATTGAGACTATCTGGGGGGAGGAAGCTTGATCGCAGGGGCCCAAAA
>JAMZAV010012200.1:0-18223 GCA_024449915.1 Sweltsa coloradensis
TGTTAGAACTTCGATTTTACTTGATAATATTTCAAGAAACGTACTTTACGATTCTCCCCCGATTTTTAATACAATATTTTCGTGATATTTGAGCGATAATCAACCATAAAAGCTCATCATCACGCGACTGAAAAGCGTAAGCGAAGCGGCTAGTTCGTTGAAAATGTAATAACATTAAATTCATACATCTCGTTCGATAAGTTGGACGCCCTGGTGTTGCAATTGTTTCATTTCAGTGTTGAACACCACAAAATAATAAATACATAAATAAATAAATAAATATAGTTTCAGTGTGGGAATTTAATTTTAAAGCAGACCAAGGCAAATCAGTAGGCGCCAACGCCATCAATAGCGAACAATGGCCGACTAATGACCCATATTTTTAATAGGTAATCAAATTAAATAAAAACCGATCCTACTCAGTGGGCACGACGCCACCCGCGGGCAACATTAGAATGAACGAGGATACTTATTTTAAATTGCCTGCGGCGCTATTGTGGGGGCGTCTTCTACCCCCCCGCCCCCTGCGTCGTTTGTGGACCATATTTATCCGTTAGCATATCCCGAAGCCGAAGTATATTCCTGTGTATGCATACACATTCCCAATCCTGGAATTGATGAACAATATTGTATTTCTTGGGTGGGCATGTATACGTAGAGATGTGAATGGCTGAGTTTAGAAAGCAATTTATGCGCGTGGCCCTACGAAGACGTGGGATCGAACTTCTCAAATCCTTTTTTGGAATCGTCCTTCACCCTCATCTATCACCTCTCATCGTCTCAATAGCCTCAGTGCTACATATCATGATCATGAGGCATTGATTGATCTCAATAATCTGAGTTACAATTGTATTGTATTCACGAGTCCCGACATAGTCGCGTATTCCTCGATTTCATTGATTTCTACCTCCCGACGGCGACGACAAAGACAACACGGATGGATGATGACCACGACGTGGGGGAACCCCTGCCCTCCCATACGCTTGTGGCTGGTCAGCACAGGCCTGTCCACCCATTGTCCCAACACGTCTCCCCTTATGTCCCACCCCTTGGAAAGAAGTATACATGGTGGTAACTTACATTGTTTTATCTTGGAAGCGCGAATAATTTTAGCTGTTTAAGCGCACTAAAACTACTAATACTAATACTCATTGATCGGGAAACACTTCCGTAGATGTAATCATTGATAATAAAGAAATCAATCTAGAAATTTACAAAACCATCACAGCCGGGTATCGAACCCGGGTCTCCGTATGCCGTTAGGCCCCACGGGTTCAATACCCGGCTGAGATGGATTTGTTAATATCCGGATTGATTTCCTTATAATAATAATTCATTATAAATAACGTACTGCAAACTTCAAAGGCAGCAGAATCGTTGGCGTTGCAGTTCTATTTCCAATTTATTTAGAACGTTACAAATACTATAACGCACCAACAACTGACAACTGACTAGGTGGCCTAGTGGGTGGGGGGAGACCCGGGTTTGATACCCGGCTGAGGTGAATTTGTTAATATCTGGATTGATTTCCTTACAATAATAATTCATTATAAATAACGTACTGCAAACTTCAAAGGCAGCAGAACTGCAGAATCGTTGGCGTTGCAGTTCTATTTCCAATTTTTTAGAAAGTTACAAATACTATAAATAACGCACCAATAACTGACAAGGTTTTTAACTAACTGACTAGGTGGCCGGGGGGAGGGGGGGGGGAGACCCGGGTTCGATACCCAGCTGAGGTGAATGTGTTTATATCCGGATTGATTTCCGTATAGTCTCGTATTGTTCTTTGTCACTTGTCAGTGACATATTTCCGTCGTACAGTTTACTGACAGCGTTGCGTTATAACAGGGAACTGTAGGCCCCTACTGCCAGTCAACATTCGCAAGTGTTGCGATTCGCAACAACAAATTTATTTGACAATGCGATTCGGTGAGGCTTCCTGGTCCGGTGTTAGGGGTTATTAGTGGTGACGCCACAGCCACTGGTTCTGGTTGTTATCAGCAACGCAATGCTTGCATGATATTTCGGTTCGGTCGTAATCCATGAGAGCCAGCCGTGACAGTTTTAGCAAGACAGCAGCGATACGGGACGGGACTCGGACGGCCCGCTTTGTACAGTCAACCCCACGAGTCGAGGCAAACGAAAGACAACTAACAAGAGATACACTTAGCATGTATGACTTGCCAAGTGTGTAGGGGTAGGCTATTCACTTGATCTGCTTTGCTTCAGTCAGTGGCGGATCCCCGATTCGTGGAGAGTTGACATTTTTCTAAATATTCAGGTTATTATAGGGTCCCCTCATTGTCGACCTAGGGAAACTCAGTTACAGTTATTATATATATATATATATATATTCAGTAGCGTATCCCGAGGAGGGGGGGGAGGGGGAGAGTATGTTCTGTCACCTGAGTCTTGAAGCTAGTTTAAATTAGCGTTACGTTTTGTTTTACAATATTGACTACTAGTTTTCTAGAGTTCGCGATCATCTTTCTGCCCCCTCCCCTCCCCCAAGAATTTGGTTGTTGCTTTGGTTGAAGGCAGTGGCGTAAGCAGGAAGCCAGGATTTTTTTTGTAGGGGGGGGCTCATGCCTTGAGTAAGATATAATTGCAATAGATGCTCCACAAACGTCTCAATGGGAGGTGTAGGGCGGATGCCCCCTACAATAGAGCTTCAGTCAATTTTTTGATAATTACGTCACAAATATGTTTGGTCTAGCTAGATGTCTATCTGCCTGTCTTGTCTGTCTGTCTGTCTACCTGTGTATCGGTCTGCCTGTCTTTCTGCCTGCCTGCATGTCTGTCTGTCTGTGTGTCTGTCTGTCTGTCCGTCTGTCTTTCGTGTCTGTCTGTCTGTCTGCCTGCCTATCTGTCTGTTTGCTGACGTACGCTACGTTCGCAATCACAATCGGAGTCTCTTGGGAATCTGTATCCGCCACTGCATTCATCCAGAAAGTCAACTCAATAGTTTCTACTTTCTAGTTTAAAGAGAGGAACAGTTTTAATGAATATTTTTATTGTACCCTAATTGACGATACAGATAATATTGAAAACAGTACAAAGTTTCAGCTGTGCCGAGGGCTCTTATGAAAAATTAGTAACTTTTAAAGATATTAAAGTACGTTTAAAAATTACAGTGTTGTGAGTGTGCATTGAAAACATCAGTCTCGGGGGGCGGAGTGTGAGGGGGGGGGGGGGGAGCAGGTAGGCAGTAGGCTACCTAATTAACTAAAAGCTTTTTATTGGATAAGAGTTAATTTAAGATAAGATAAACCAGTTGATTTGTACATTATCAAATATTGGTTTCGTCAAGGTTTGTTAAATAGTAACACTATGATATACAATATACAATTACATACACAGTTGACGCACACACGATATTTACAATAGTACCCTAGGCTACCAAAATAAGTAAAACTATAGATAAGTCACAATAACAATAAAAGACACGACGGGGAGGGGTGGGGGGTCAAGTAGGCCTACAATAATAAATCATTCATGAAAATACAATAACAAGAAGTAATCAAGAGAGTATGAAAAATAAAATAAATATAAAATTATGTCTTGGTGGACAGACCAAAAGAAAGAGTTGATCATTGATATGTCCGCCACTAGAAATCAGTTAAGTCTACTGACTGAGTGGTTGGACTCAAACTCAAAATACGAATTTATGTATTGATATTTATGAATAATATAAATATCACGTTCATTGCACTTGTGAGGTATGTATTTAGCTCGAGTGCAGAGGGGAGTACACTAGTTTATCATCACGAAGAGCAGTCGGTATTTCCATCAACTCACACAACCCAACCAACGATAATTAGGCATAATATTACAAAATACTGAAAATAGCATATTAATTATTTATAGCAATTAGCAATAACTTTTATTGCTATGAATCAATAATCACTAAGTACATTGACAATAAGTTTGGCAATGGTAGATACATCGTACATTGCACATTGTTAAAATTCGTAATTGGCGACCACTGTTTTGGTGAAACCGTGCAAGAACCAGCCGGCTTCATAGGATAGACGTCTCGCTCGGCTCGGCTCAGCCGAATGACAACACAGGTGTTTGACATTTTGCGTAGTGGTAGCAAAGATTAGTTGGTGGTTGTTGTCACAGAAGTGGAATATAGGGCTTTACAATAACACTTTCAAAATACAACTTTTATATATATATATATATATATATATATTATTAATATTTTTATTTATTTATTTTTTTTGGGGGGGGGGGGGGGGATTTATATCAAAAATATTGGATTGATCATGGCTGATTGACATAAAATATTGATTTTCTTCTACTGTCCGGTAGGGATGACCATGTATGCTTTATTGACAATTGTGTAAAGTTTCATCATGTACATCGGATTCTTTACGGCATGTCCTGCCTCTACTCCCTCTTATCTTCAGACACGGCTGGTAATCAAGACGTACCTGCAGTATTGGCTCGAGCGCTAAGCGCTTGGTAGGTCCCGAGTTCGAATCCCGTCGAGACCGGCAAAGGGAATGGGACACATTTGGCAGTTAGCAAATAGCTATTCGCTCGGTCAAGATGCACCTGACGTATATGAAACTTTGTAAAGTTGTCAATAAAGCATACATGGACAGCCCTACGGTCATAGATTTTAAAATTTTTGTCTAAATCATCCAGAAAAAAATCACGATTATAGCCAATTTGGGAGTTTTTAACAAAATCAAAATTCGTAAAACTAATTTATTTTAATAAATTATTCAAAAAGAAATTTGGAAATGTGTCACTGCAGCGCCCTTTATTTCCACATTCTTGACATATGTTCAAAATTTCAAACACCATGTCAGTCGGCCGAGCGAACAGCAATTTGCCACGCTATTCCCACGGTAAAAAATCAAGGGGAGTGTTTTTTTATAAGAGCAGTTTACTGGGCTCACCGTGCGATCATTCGCCCGTTTTTTAAATAATAAAGTGGAGTGCACAGAGGTCGCCCTCATGGTATAAGGATATTCTGTCGCACCGTGAGGTTCACCAGTCGAGTAGTTCCATAAGGTGGGTTCGATGCAGTGGCGGCGGTGCGGGAGTGTTGGTGGGGGGTAACTGGGTTGGCACTTGACCCCCTGCTTGCCTCCCCCCCCGGTCTCAAATGCCTGCCGCACGCGTAATATTATTAAAATTAAATCATCAAATCACAAATTTAATTTCGGTCATTTCTTCGGATAACGTCCATATGTAGTTAGTTAGTTAGCTAGTTAGTGGGGTTATAGGGCACACAACAGTCAGTGCCCATACCCATAGGTAAAACGTAATCCCTTGAGATGCAATCCAAACACCCGCCACTGCTTACCCCCTCAGTTGGGCCTTCAAATTCCAACTCGACACCTTCTCGCGGTTTGGCCCGTGAATAGGGGAGTTTCACCCCCTAAAACTAATGGCGAGCTCTGGGTCGTCGTCGGGGAACCCCTGCCCTTGTGACTACCTCCCCGACGGCGACGACAATGACAACACGGACGGATGATGACACAGACGGAGACGACCACGACGTGAGGGGAACCCCTGCCCTCCCCATATATGCTTGTGGCTGGTTCTGACCAGCACAGGCCTGTCCACCCCTTGTCCCCCCGCGTCATCCCTTTCGTCCCTCCCTTCGTCTCGATTAGCCAAGTTGCATAAATATGAGACATTAAGCAATATCCAATCACAATCATATTACCTTGCACCGCCTCTGCCCCCCCCCATTGTTTTTTATCTGGCGCCGCCACTGGTTCGATGCCGTCCGTGTTGACACTTGGCACATACGACTAGAGCAGGGGCCGACAACCTTTTTGGTATTAGGAGCAAAAATTATCGAAAATTTCAGTTTGGATCTTTGACGAAAGTGTCGTTGTTTCGGACCAACGCTCTGGTCAGGTCTAGTCACTAGAGCGTTGGTCCGAAACATGGCTCTATACGAGGACGTGGGTTCGAATCCCGCATATGGCATCCATGGGTGTTTTGTAATCGTCCTTCATTCGATTATCACCAAACATCGTCTCGAATAATCATCATCATCATGATAATATTGATTGTTGCTAAATAGGGAGATATTATTTAGCTACGTATATGTGACAGTCGTTATATTATACTAGGCCGCTTCGCGAACGCGTTCTTTAGTCGCATTGATGGATGAGCTTTTTGTAAGTTTTTAGTATGAGTGGGATCTCTTTATTTTTTCAAGTCCCATTGCAAAATAACTTTTGTTAAATTAAGATAATATTTATAAAGTAGTATTAATTGCTATGATAATACCATGTTAACAATATGCATGCATGCAAATGCAATGCAAAATATCTTGAGGCCCAAAGACTTGCTTCTTGTACGGCGATGTACGCAATGTAGGTGATTATTGTTGTTACTCAAAGGACTTGAGGATTATAAATTGGGATAAAACTGACAACCAGCCTAGGTTTAGAGAATCCATTACGGAAGTATTTATTCACACAGAATGACAGCAGTACAAAGAATCAAGGTCTGCTGGATCTCCGCCTAGCGGAGGATCGTCTAACTCTCTAGGTTAGGTCGTCGCAGCAGCGAATTAGAAGCCATCTTGGTGATTAATTCTAGAGCGGGAATGCAGTAACTAGTACTTTTTCACGCACTTTGCATACTTCTGAGTTAATTAACTAAAAAACTGGAGGTTGTCAACGAGGTTGAATACTATGTTAGTAATCAGGATGAATGCCACTATAACGTCATATAGTGGTTATGTTTGGAAAAGTCGTCGTTTTCCTTTAAAACGAGCATTTCCCGGGGTATAGTATTTTTTCACGCACTTTGCATATTAATGAGTTAATTACTTAAAAAACTGAAGGTTGTCAACGACTTTTTATACCCTGTTAGTAATCGGGATGAATGCCACTATAACGTCATATAGTGGTTATGTTTAAACATGTCGTCGTTTTCCCTTTAAAACGAGCATTTCCCGGGGATATTGTCATGTAACCAGGGTGGTTTACCCTTGTAACTAGCAATGTCATGGTGATGGTTTGGTTCGTCGAGTGTTATGGTTTCATTTTGACGCAATCACTGTAAACAGCGAGTGTTTTGGTTGCACACAGAGGAATGTGACGATTTAGTTAGCATTTGCCTAAATCTAAACAGCTGTGTTATTGTTGATTGTTGGGAAGAATGCGTGCGTAGCACAACGTGTTTTACTGGAATCGGTATCGAGGTCAGAGGGGAAAGAGTCCTCTCTCTTCAACTCGGGGACGATGGAGGGAGGTAGGAGAAGACACGTGTGACCGTTTGGACATGGGAGGATCGAGGGGAGGTCGAGAGAGGGGATGGAGACAACGGACTCAAGCCTTTTGGGAAGGGGAGAGTGGCCGAAGTCAGGAGTTTGAGGCTTGGTGGAGACCAAAGGGCGTGGTGATCGGATAGTTGTGCTCCGACCTGAGACGAGACCAGGTGTTTGG
This sequence comes from Sweltsa coloradensis, assembly GCA_024449915.1. Classification (NCBI taxonomy): domain Eukaryota; kingdom Metazoa; phylum Arthropoda; class Insecta; order Plecoptera; family Chloroperlidae; genus Sweltsa; species Sweltsa coloradensis. The sequence continues at coordinate 7,434 of JAMZAV010012200.1, forward strand.
TTCGGGGGTTGAAAACTGACCCGCGTGAGGGCTAGGTGCCTGTCCGGGTGTCGAACCAAGAGAACACGTCTAGGAGATGCATGGGCTAGGTGCCCAGGATAAGCGACTACAGTGTTCATTGGAAGCGACAGGACTAGGTGTCCGGCTTCGGAAGCAAGGGCTTCCACCAGGAGTGCTAGACACGAGAAGGGGACCGGGGACTACCGCCCTACAAGAGGTGAAGAACGAAGAGCCAAACATCACCAGCTGCTGAGGAGTCCGTGACCGAGGAACGACACCATCTGTACCAAGAGTCATAGAAGGAAAGAATAAGTTAAGTCCACTTTGCAAGCAATTTTTCCCCGCCTACTACCCATCCGATAACATCTCCCCTACAAACGAAGTGTACCTTCTCTCTCGCTTGTCTTACAACTGATGAGAGGGAAATACGCAATTTCATTACCAAACTATCTCCGCACCGTGCTACTGGCCCTGATAACATTAGTGCAATTTTTATCAAACGTACTGCACCTCAATTAGCTTTCCCATTGTCCATCTTATTCAACAAAATTTTTTCATGTGGTGTGTTTCCGGACTGTTGGAAAACGGCAAACGTGGTCCCCATATTAAAATCAGGTGACAAGAAACATGTTAATAACTATAGACCTATTTCACTTCTTCCCATTCTGTCCACGATTTGTGAGAGAATTATTCACCAGCGACTCCTAACTTTTACACTACCACACCTGTCGCAAATTCAACACGGATTTCTACCAGGTAATTCCTGTCAGACCAACTTAGTGATGTTACAACAAGAGGCAATGTCTGCTGTGGAAGCCGGAGAGCAACTCGATGTTGCATTCATCGATTTTGCGAAAGCTTTCGATTCGGTGAGTCACAGGCATCTATTGCACAAGATCGAACATCGCTTCGGAATTCACGGTAATTTCCTTGCTGTCATTGCCAGCTTCCTTAAAAACCGTCTTCAACGCGTCGTCATCTCTGGGGTCGAATCCGGTTGGGTCAGTGTGACCTCTGGGGTCCCCCAAGGAAGTGTCCTTGGGCCCCTCCTCTTCACACTCTTCATGGATGATATGCAAGACTCCGTTGACTCCTGGATTTGCGACTTCCTGTTGTATGCTGACGATTGCAAACTCATGAAACGCATTCGGGATGCAAGTGATGTAATCATGCTTCAACGCGGACTTGACTTGTTTTACCGCTGGTGCTCCGACTGGGAAATGATCCCGAACCCCAGGAAATGTTCAATACTGTCTATAACTCTCCGTCGTGCCCCCCTTCTCCATGGCTATCAATTGGGTGGTGAAGTGATTCAGCGTGTTGAGAAGCAGCGTGACCTGGGAGTGACTGTGGATGGGAAACTACTGTTTGTAGATCATATTGATACAGTCACCTCCAGGGCCATGCGTCTTCTTGGAATGATGTACCGTTTCACCGAAATTCGTGACGTCATGGCCCTTCGAACCTACTTCACTGCATGTGTGCTACCCGTCGTTGAATATGGTTCTGTAATTTGGGCTATGTCTGCTCCGTCAAATCTGAAGAAGTTGGATCGTGTTATGTCTTTTTTTCTTTCAATTGTTAAACATCGAGTTACAAACTTTCAGAACACTTCAAAACCTGAAATTATGTCTTCTCTCAATTTATGCTCCTTAACCAGTCGTCGTTCTCTGGCCGATTTTAAGTTTTTTCATAAAATCGTTAATGGGAATCTTCGACCTCCATTAATCAATTTTTTCTCCCTACATGTCCCTTCCCGCCTAACCAGATCGACTCAACTGTTTCATTTACCTATTCCTCGCCTGGAAATCATCAAACGCTCCCTCTTCTATCGGCTACCCTTCACCTACAATTTACTTGCCACACCCACCCTAGACATTTTTGCAAACCAGCGTGAGTTCATAACGAACGTAAAACCCCTTGTTAGCCAGGGTTAATTTTGCTATTTAATTTTTAATTTTAATTTTAATTTTAATTTTAATTTTAATTTTAATTTTAATTTTATTTTTATTTTTATTCTTTCTTTCTTTCTGTTTTTGCTATGACCTATCATTGTTCATCATTGTGTATCATTGTGTGTATCATTGTTCATGCATTCATGTATTTCGATTCGTATTTCCTCTGTTATCATGTTTGGTTTAAGTTAGTATAAGTTAGTTAGTAATGTTATTATGTTTATAACGCACAATGTAAAATGGCCTATGGCTGTATTTGTGTCCAGTTTGAATAATAAATGAATAAATAAAATAATTATAGTAATGTCGGTTAAGCTAAGGGATACGAACCCACGTTCAGCTAGGTGCGATGCATGAGCTCACCGATACCAGGCGAAAGTAGGCTGATCATTTATGGCTATGGTAAATACAGTGCACCCTTCTTTTGTCGATTAATGACTCTTATTACACGGTCACCACTATCCTAAGTACTCCTCATTCCAGACTCTAGATTAGAGACGATCCCGGTCACAAGTATAATCGTGGATGTCCCCTGGAGTTCTACGCCCCATAATAACATCTACTCCGGCATTAACATCCCTAAACTTGACAATATAGTATTTTTTCATACACTTTGTATACTAATGAGATAATTACCTTACAAAACTGGAGGTTGTCAACGGGGTTCAATACCACGTTAATAATCAGGATGAATATTGAATGCCACTATAACGTCATATAGTGGTTATGTTTAAACATGTCGTCGTTTTCCTTTAAAACGAGCATTTCCCGGGGATATAGTATTTTTTCATACACTTTGCATACTAATGAGTAATTACCTCCTTACAAAACTGGAGGTTGTCAACGGGGTTCAAACCACATTAATAATCAGGTGAATGTCACTATAACGTCATATAGTGGTTATGTTTGGACATGTCGTCGTTTTCCTTTAAAACGAGCATTTCCCGGGAATGTTGTACTTTTTCACGCACTTTGCATACTAATGAGTTAATTACCTAAAAACTGGAGGTTGTTAACGAGGTTGAATACAATGATTACAATAACGGTGAATGCCACTAGGAAGCTTCGCAAACGCTTTTTCAGGCGCGTTGTTGGATGAGCGTATTTTTTTTTTACGAAAAAAACGTAAAATTGCGATTTTCATGAGAAATAATTTTTTGATTACCCTCAAATTTCCCACAAATATATAAATTCATAAAATAAAGGTTCTGTGCAAAAATCATTACAATCGGATAGTGTTATAAGTCGAAGAAATATTTTAAAAATTTTAAAAAATCGTAAAATTGCGATTTTCAACAGAAATCATTTTTCGATTGCGCTGAAAAACGTGGCAGTTCTAAGTTCAGAGATTTTCGAAGGCCTCCACAAAATTTCATCGCAATTGGAGTATCGGTTTAGCCAGAAACACACAAAAAAAGAGAAAAAACATTCCGTTTTTTTTCGTTGCTTTTAATGAAATGGAATCTTCGATCCGCTCGCTACGCTCAACCAAATATAACGTTATATAGTGGTTATGTTTGAACATATCGTCGTTATCCTTTAAAACGAGCTTTTCTCGGCGACATAGTAATTTTTCACACGCCACCTTGAAAAATACCGTCATTTACTATTTATTTATTTATTTATTTATTTATTTAACGTCTATCCTATACAGTTATAAAAACTGATTTACAAAGGACTACAACTAAAAATCTAATTACATAAAAATGTTGTTTACTGTACAAAAATACATTCATTTAAATAAATAAAATAAATAAATAAAAAAATAAATTGTATTTAGAGGCACTCAGTTATATAACTGATTTTCAGTGTGGGACTTCAAATTCCCCCCAGACCCCCCGTGCTTGGTACATTTTCCCAAAAACTCAGCAGACATTTTTTGTCCCCCCCCCCCCCCCCCTCGAACGAGCCAAACATAGAATAGTGACTTCTAGTATCCCGAGACGACCGACGCTATCAGCCGAACCAGTGGCGTAGCTATCGGGTGGCAGAGAGTGCAGTTGCACTCGTCAAACATTGTCAATTGAAAACCACGAGGCCAGAGCAATGGACGTCATGGCATTATCAATATTCTAAACAATTATCAATTGTGTACTGTTTTGATGTGCATATTAACAAAAAATAAGGTGGGCCCGTCGTGTCCAGTTTGCACTCGGGCCCGTAAAGGCGTAGCTACGCCACTGAGCCGAACCGAACCTTAGAACCGAACACAGTTGACAAGGCGACGGTTTTCTTTGTGACCGAGCGGGGAGTAAAAAGATTAAATTCGAAATCCTGACCGATCACATTTTAGGAGGCACTTGTAGGCTAGCCGAAAATTAGGTGGGGGCAGCCCTGTACTAAGGTTACACATTTTTTACTACTAGGAAAACGCTTAAGTCCCACCGCGTTGTTGGATGAGCGTAATTGGTGCATTGAACTGCCATGTGTTATGCGGATTTTCTGTTGTTCTGTGAAAAAATTATTACAAGTTCAAGATTTTTTTAAATTAAATTAAATTAAATAAAAAATAAACTAAAATTTTTGATTTTTTTAATTAATCGTTATTTTAAAAAAGAAAAAAATCGTAAAATCGCGATTTTTATAAGAAATAATTATTCGAAACCACTCAAATTTCACACGAATATATTAATTCATAAAATTAAGGTTCTGTGAAAAAAATTATTTCAATCGGTTTTGCGCATTGTATGCTATTACTATTAGATATCGCACTTCTATGTACGCGCACCCCCAGAGGGATTGTACCTTCCCTCCGGGGACACCCGTTCGACTCCCGGACGATACATTGGATGTCCGTACGCCCGCTAAATGTGATATATTTGTGGTGGGCCGATCCCGGCGGTACTGCAATACCGGGTCAACCCGCGGCAGTGGTGGAGCAAGCCCCTAGCACACCGCCAATTTCCAAAAATCAGTTTAATATTCTGGTTGTACGATGTACAACGTATCAGATATTAAGCTGATAAGAACAGATTAAAGAGTTTTATTGATAAACAAAAAAAAAGATCCTGGGTTCGACTTTTGCGCGTTGTATGCTATTAGATATCGCACTTCTATGTACGAGCACCCCCGGGGGGATTGTACCGTCCCTCCGGGGACACCCGTTCGACTCGCGGACGATACATTTATTTATTTTTTATTTATTTATTTATTTAACGTCTATCCTATTCAGTTATAAAAACTGATTTACAAAGGAGGACAACTAAATAAATCTAATTACATAGATGCAGAAACAACAATAAATTACATTTTCGTAAATATTTGAAATAGTAGCATTACAACAACAATGCATTTAACACAAGAATTTTGGTAACAAATTGAATGATATTATATGCATTCAATGAATGAATCCAATATAAAAAAGGGTGGAGAATGAAAAGAAAAGAAAAGAAAAGAAAAGAAAAGAAAAGAAAAGAAAAGAAAAGAAAAAAAAAAAAGGAAAAGGAAAGGAAAGAAGAAAAGAAAAAAGAAAGAAAAAACATTAAAAAAGAAAAACGAAAAGAAAAAAACTGATTTATTAGACGATCCCACTCAAACGAATATGAGGTTTGCCAAAAATGAGGAACAGCAAATCAGGGAGTATAATCAAACTTTCGCGGAAGAAACCACCGAACGCGAAATCTTTATTCTTGGGTTCAATCTTCATTTTTGTGTTCAAATCTTGACTCATATATATAATTATATCAGATATATAATTATTTAAAAAATTTCATGTCAAACTGATCACAGCAATGATACAGGACACCTAAATCAAGTTGCAAGCTCCATCATTGGGCGGCAACCAGACAATCTAGGCAGAAAAATATAGTTGAAAATACATTGTTTATATCATAATCAAAGCAATAATGAACAAACAAAGAGAAAAGCAAAATCAATTATAAGAGCTTATGAAGGTAAATTAACATTACACAAACACACAGACAATAACTTACAAATAAATAGTAAAAATCAATTTTTGCTCTTTGATTCATTATCATTGCTTCAATTTTACTTTTAAATTGTACAATTCCTAGATCAGTAAACTGGCTTCTAATATCATAAGAAATTGAATTCCAATAGGATACGCCTCTGTACATAAATGACTTTCTAAATGCTTCAGAATTTAATTCTAGGAACTTCCAATGAGTTTATTAAAGTAGAATTTCTATCACGATCAACAATTTTAAAAATATTGGGTAGAATAGCCTAAAAACATACCTTTCAATACTTTGTATGTATTTACCAGCACGCTATACTTCATCCTCTCCTCAATCGTGAAACAATCAGACTGCAAATCTTGGTTCAAGGGAAATGAATCAAACAGATGGTCAATTCTCTTCTGGAGTACAAACATACTCAGTAGAAGGTCTTACTGCCCAAACCACTAAGCAATAATCAATAACAGAGTGAATATAAGAATCTACAAGTAACCTCAACATTCTCTCGGTTACAAACCTCTTCATTCTACTTATAATTCCAATTGCTGATGATACTTTATTACACACATATTCATAATGTTTCTTAAAATTTAAATTACAATCTAAGAAAACTCCAAGATATTTAACATACACTCTAGAAATTAACTTACCATTACAATTTAACGTCAAATGAATATCATTCATGCTTCTATCATTAGCCTTATAAAAAAATCATAAAATTTGTTTTGCTATAATTAATATCAAGTTCCTGAGTTTTAAACCAATCATCCATCCTCTTTAGAACTTCTTGAAGACGTCTTACGATCTCTTCGACATCCACACCTTCTAAATAAAAGACCAAGTCATCAGCATATAAGATATAATTGATGCCTCCCATATTAGTAGATATATCATCTATATAAAGAATAAATAACAGTGGTCCTAATATTGATCCTTGGGGTACACCACAAAATATATTGAATACTTTTGAACTATATTTTGCAAGATTTATAAACATTTTTCTATTTAAAAATAATCCGCCAAAATTGATAACAAATAAGGACTTACGTTAACCTGGTTTTTAATTTTATTAAAAGAGGTAAAAAAGGTACTGAATCAAATGCTTTCCTAAGATCAACAAAGACAGCTCCAACCTTACCATTACGTTTATCAATCCCTTTATAGATAAAATCTGTAAATGCTAGAAGGGCACTTTGCGTTGACCTACCTTTCCTGAAACCATGCTGGTTTGCACTTAAACCTTCAGATGCATCCACTTCATGTAATAACCTCTTGTGTAAAATATTTTCAATAATTTTCCCTACAATTGGAAGAGTTGATAAAGGTCGATAAGAATTCCTATTACTCTTTTTACCTTTACCCTTATAAATAGGCGTTACCCTTGCCAATTTCAGCTGTGTTGGGAAATCACCTACAAGAAAGAAATGGGAAATTAGATACGCTAATAATCCGACTATTGATGCGCATTTCTTAAATACTATGCATGGAATCTCTTGAATTGTTGCAGAGCTTCTAATTTTAAGGCGTTTAATTGCTGAATGACTTCTTCATTAGTTACTTTTGTATGCGGAAGACTCTCTGCTTCACTTCTATTTAAATCTTTAAACTTACCAATTTCATTTGAAAAATCTACATCGTTCACAACAAAACTTTTTTGTAACAAACAAGCACATATCTGGATTAGACGTGTAGGATACCCCATTCTCTGTCAATGAGGCTATGCTACACTCTTTTTTTTCTTTGTTACCTGTCAACTTATTATAAACTGACCATAAAGATTTGAAGAAATATCATTATCAAAAGAAGACTTAAAATGCTCACGCTTAGAAAAACAGAATCTGATTATTACCTTATTTCTAACTTTCTTGTATTCCTCCCACGTTGACTGCCTTCTAAAAATTCTAAATTCTTTGCGCAAGTGACCTCTCCTATGCATGGATTTCTAATCTCTGCTGTTAACCATGGGGCTGGCTTACCTTTAATTCTTAATTTCAAGGGTGTGCATGTTCATTTAGAGGTTCTACGACTACTTTAACAAACATTTCTAATTTATCATCTGCACTTACTGCCATACCAATTTGGTCAATGGGACCACTTAAGATATCTTCATCTACTTGCTTCCAATCAACATTCTTATAATTTCTAGTATTTACAAATTTAGGAAGAATTTTGCTTATTAATCTTACGAACACAATAAATTAATTCATGATCACTTAATCCTACACTTATAATACCTGACTGAATAATATTTTCATTGTGATTTGCATAAACATGATCAATTAAAGAAGCTGACCTATTATTAACCCTAGTAACAGACTTTATCAATTGTACCAATCCATGTGATCTAGTAAGAATTTTGAAATTATTTACTGGTAATGTCTTCTTACTCAAATCAATGTTGAAATCACCTAGAAAAAACAATTCATTAGCTTCCGATTTTAAATTATTTACTAAACTATCAAAACAATCTGAAAATTCTTCTAACTTTACGTGTGGAGCTTTATAAACTGCTGTAAAAATCATTGGCTTTACATTCGGAAGCCAGAATTTAACTGACTGCAACTCAACATCTATCGGAAATTTAACTTTACACTCGACTACACTTGACATGAACTTCTCAGCAATATAAATAACTAACCCTCCCCCTACCCTTTCACGATCAAATCTTAGCATTTTATAATTGTCAATAGAAATAAAACCGTCTGGAACAGACTCATCTAGATATGTTTCACAGCAAGCAAATATATCAAAATTATACGTGTCAAGAATTACTCTCAACTGATCTATGTACTTATCCAACTTACGTATATTGAGATGTCCAATCTCATTCCTTTTGGCAATACAGCTAAACCATTAGCAGCAACATCATTTATATTTTGTGGTTCTTTATCGACATCATGATTAAAAAGATTTGTCATGTAAATTTCATGTACACTTAGAGGGGGAAATAAACAATTCATACATACCATCTCGTCGAAACTCTTCTTGTTCGGTTCTTCAGTTCATAGACATCTTGAACGCCACATGAAGGCACTTGCTGCTATTATAACTGATTATACACTTATTACATTCCCATGGTCCAATTATTGAATCAAATGCCTCAATTGTCATATTTATACATACCCGATGGAAAATATCTTCACATACCGAGCACTCTAGGCGTTTAGTTGTTTTGCTCGTTTTCAAATTACATACGGTACAACGTTTAACCACTTGTTTAGCCATTATGAATGAAAGAAATTGTAATGTTATAATCGAAAGAATATAATTCAAATTCCTATGCCTAATTCTGCTGTCAGAAAAGTAAACAATAATATTTTGAAGTTTGTTTATATAACAAGCGAACGTTCCAATTGATTTTTGACAGAAAATCAAAAAATATTTCTATTATTTTAAAAATATAAATTTCTATCTATATGATATAAATTTGGCTTCACAATGATACTTCAAAAATAAGGGAAGGATTTTAATGTCAACAAACTCAAAAATTACTAAATAAATATGATTATTAAATGAGTATTTAAGCCTAAAGCTTGTCGTCAAGGTGCACACTGATGAAGACGTTAACACAAATCTAAATATGTTTAAATTCCTATAAAGATATTAAATGAATTTAAATGTCATTTTAAATGTGTTTGTCACCACACACACTGAACTCTAAATAACCTTATTGATGCAAAATCACTATTCTGAAAACCTTTGAATGCTTACAAATCCAGATTAAAACACAGGAGTGATTTTTAGGGTGACAGTTTTGTAAGAAAACCCACACAATTGAGTAAAACGACTGATTATTCTGTAAATAATGAAAACTAAAACTTCCCTTCAATGTCACTCGTAGTATAATTCTAGAAGATCAAGATGCAGTCAAAATTTGATATGGGTTTCTTGTATTTCCGTGTAAAGATAGAAAATTATCAGGAGATTTTCTAAGCCTGACAGATTTGAAAAAAGCACAAACGCATTGTCAAAAAGACAAACGCATTTGTCGAAAAGACAAAACGCATTGTCGAAAAGACAAACGCATTGTCAAAAGACAAACGCATTGTCGAAAAGACAAACGCATTGTCCGAAAAAGACAAACGCATTGTCAAAAGACAAACGCATTGTCGAAAAGACAAAACGCATCTGCACATTGGACGTCGGTACGCCCGCTGAATGTGATCTTCGGCGTCCGGGGTCCTGGGTTCGACTTTTGCGCGTGTTATGCTATTAGATATCGCACTTCTATGTACGCGCACCCCCGGGGGGATTGTACCGTCCCTCCGGGGACACCCGTTCGACTCGCGGACGATACATTGGACGTCGAATTGCTTAAAAAAAAAAAAACCCGTAAAATTTCGATTTCATGAGAAATAATTTTTCGATTGCGCTCAAATTTCACACGAATATCTTAATTCATAAAATTATGGTTCTGTGAAAAACTCATTAAAATCGGATAAAGCATGTAGGTGTTATAAGTCGAAGAAATTTTTAAAAAATCGAAAAAAAAAAAACGTAAAATTGCGATTTTCATGAGAAATAGTTTTTTTAAATTGCGCTAAAAAATGTGGCAGTTCTAAGTTCAGAGATTTCAAAGGTCTCCAAAATTTCATTGCAATTGGAGTATTGGTTTAGCCGGAATCGTCCTGACAAACACACAATAATACAGAAAAAAACAAAAAAACAAACAAAACATTCCGGATTTTTTTCTCCCCAGTAGTGAAATGGAATCTTCGCTACGCTCATCCAACAACAATCCATTTCACTCAAATAAAGAACTTTGGATTTAAAATGAAACGGAAGTGGAAAGGATCACTTACAAATTAGATGTGGAATTATAAACATCTTAGCGTAGATTGTTGAACACTTTTAATGATGTCAAGGATATTTAGATGGCCTAGCAATACAAATCAAACGACCCCAATTTTAGAATTTG
>JAMZAV010012201.1:0-19527 GCA_024449915.1 Sweltsa coloradensis
TTCAACCGGTTTTTAAAAGTTTTTCAATGCTAGTTTTTGGTTTTGATTATTATTGTTTTTTTTTATTGATTTATTCGAGGAAAAAAGTGTTAAAAGTTGGACCGACTGGCCTACCTGAATTTTTTGATTGCGCTCAAATTCACACAAAATGTATTAATTCATAAAATTTTTTCTGTGAAAAAATCATTCAACCGGATAAAGCATGTTGGTGTTGTAAGTCAAAGAAATTCTTTAAAAATTGTAAAATTGCGATTTTTGGATGAGCGTAGCGAGTGAAGCGAAGACTTCAATTTCACTGACCCCCCAAAAAAAGTTAGCTCAAGTGTTTTTTTTTGTATTTTTGTCTGTTTGTTTGCTCTCTACCGGGCAAACGGCAAATGTGATCATGATGAAAATTTCAGGGGACCTTCGAAATCTCTGAACTTAGACTTGCTACGTTTTTGGGTATAATCTAAGAAATATTTCTCATGAATATCGTACTTTTACGATTTTTTTCGATTTTTAGTGCGATATTTTCGTGACATTTGGGCCGATTCTGACCAAACGGGTGGGCTAAAACGTTCATATTTTACATGTACATTAAGGTAATGGTTATGTATTGCTTTTTGAAAGAAAAATTTGAAAAAGTTAGCCAGAAGCCATAGAATAAGGGTTTTAATATGAGTTTTTTTTTAGATGTGTATAAACAATTACAAGTAACAATAGAAACTTGACAACAATCACCTACAATGCATTCACAAAGCACTTGCAAAGGAAAAGTGGTCCCACGCAAACTAAAAACTTACAAAAAAGCTCATCCATCAACGCAGCGGGACTTAAGCGTTTTCCTAGTTATGAGAAATAAATCTTCGATTGCGCTCAAAAACGTGACAGTTCTAAGTTCAGAGAATTCGAAGGCCTCCAGAAAATTTCATTGCAATTGGAGTATCGGTTTAGCCGGAATCGTGTTAACAAACACAAAAATACAAACAGAAAAAAAAAGAAAATATTCTTGATTTTTTTTTTCAGTAGTGAAATGGAATAATTGTATTATCTTCTTCACCTACTATTGACTGGTAGCCGGTGGTAGGTTTGTTTAGATTCATCCTTCCCTTTTGCTTGTTCTATCCCGTCTAAATTTCCTTTTTCATTCCTTTTTGTTTTTGTCCTGTTCCCTTATCCCATCTGCTTTTAGCCCATCAATCTCTCTCTCTTTTTTTGAATCTCAATAAAGCTTGACCTCTGCTTCTCTCTCCTCTAATTCCATTTGTACTACTCATTTCCCATTTGCCCTTATCTTGTCGTTAGCTTGTCCCATCTCACTTCGTGGGGCATGATCTAGTCTTGGCTGCTCTCTCAACCTTTTTCTGGATTAACCTTCGGCAGCAGCTTCATTTGTTTTTTAAAAACCCCTTTTCCCGTCCCCCCCCCCCCCCCACCACCCCCCCCCCCCCTAGACTCTAGTAGGCCATTCCACTCCACCACCGTTCTAGCCAAGAATGAGTTTCTGCCTACGTCAGTTGCCCATGCTCCCCTCTCATACTTCCACATATGATCCCCTCTGGCAACATAGTTTGCCCTCCTTAAAAAGCATCTTCGCTACGCTCATCAAAAACAGAAACGTTAAAGGTTTTGTATTTTTTTGTTTGTTCATGGGTAACAATTAATACTAGGATGCTTCGCAAACGCTTTTTCAGGCGCGTTGTTTGATGAGCGTAATTGATTAAAAACGAAAAAAGCGTAAAATTGCGATTTTCTTAAATAATAATTATTCGATTACACCCAAATTTCACACGAGTATATTAATTCATAAAATTAAGGTTCTGTGAAAAGATTAATTACAATCGGATAAAACATGAAGGTGTTATTAGTCGAAGAAATTTTAAAAAATCGTAAAATTGCGATTTTCATAAGAAATAATTTTTCGATTGCGCTCAAATTTCACACGAATATATGAATTCATATAATTAAGATTCTGTGAAAAAATCATTACAATCTGATAAAGCATGTAGGTGTTATAAGTCGAAGAAATGTTTTAAAAATCGAAGAAAAAAACGTAAAATTGCGATTTTCATGAGAAATCATTTTTCGATTGGGCTCAAAAACGTGGCAGTTCTAAGTTCAGAGATTTCAAAGGCCTCCACAAAAAATCATCGCAATTGGAGTATCGGTTTAGCCGGAATCGTGTTAACAGATAGACAAAAAGAAACAAAAAAACATTCCGGATTTTTTTCTCCAGTGTAGTGAAATGGAATCTTCGCTTCGCTCGCTACGCTCATCCAATTATACTCAGTACTAGGAAAACGCTTAAGTCCCGCCGCGTTGTTGGATGAGCGTAATTGGTGAATTGAGCTGCCATGTGTTTTGCGGATTTTCTGTTGTTCTGTGAAAAAATCAGAACTTTGTTGAAATTTTTTAAATTAAATCAAATTAAATAAAAAATTAACTTATTTTTTTTAATTAATCGTAATTTTAAAAAAGGAAAAAATCGTAATATTGAAATTTTCATAAGAAATAATTATTCGATTGCGCACAAATTTTACACGAATATATTAATTCTTAAAATTTAGGTTCTGTGAAAAAAATCATTATAATCGGATAAAGCATTGAGGTGTTTATAAGCAAAAGTTTTTAAAAAAATCGAAAAAATTTCAATTTTCATGAGAAATAATTTTTTTGATTACGCTAAAATTTTCACACGAAAAATTAAATTATAAAATTAAGGTTCTGTAAAAAAATCATTAAATCGAATAAAGCATGTAGGGGTTAAAAGCCCCGAAAAAAATTTTTTAAAAAAATCAAAAAAAAATTCCGAAAAATTGCGTTTTTTCCCATGAGAAAAATTTTTCGATTGCGCTAAAAACGGGGCAGTTTTATTTCAGAGTTTTCAAAGGGCCTCCAAAAAAATTTCTGGGAAATCGGAGTATCGGTTTTACCCAAATCGTGTTAACAGACAGAAAAAAATTTACAAAAAAGAAAGAAAAGAAAAAAAGAAAGAAAGAAAGAAAAAAAAAAAAACCCAAAAAACTTTCCGGATTTTTTTCCCCAGTGTAGTGAAAGGGGAAATCTTCGTTTCCGGCCGCTACGCTAACCCAAATAAAGTCCCCCTATTTTATTTTATTTTAAGAAACTTTTTTAAGGGTTTTAAATTTTTGTTTTTTTTTAAATCTGATTTACCGGGCCCAACTACCTTTATTGACCCCCCAAGTTTTTATCCATCTAGACCTAAGTCGAACCCTTTTTGAATTTTGGGGGGCAAAAATTAATAAATAATAATAATAATAAAAAAATAATAATAATAATCAAAATAAAATAAATAATAATAAAATTCTTTATTTAGCTGCAACAGCTATTGCAAAAACTTTACATATTTCACAAAATTACCGTTGAGGGGACAAATAAAATAGCTAGAGTCATAACGGCCTATGCTAGGGTCTGGAAAAAATTTTTTCCTTTCCATTTTCCATGTAGTACATTCCCGACATGCTGGGCAGCGTGGCCCGACAGTTTCGAGCGAAGTTTACAGCTACCTAGCAGAAATCGGAGTAACTTCGTGGGCCCCTAGTGGGGGGAACCGGAGGGCCCAATTTTAAAATTTAGATCGCCCCGGAAATATTTTAACATAAGTTTAAATTGATCAAGCATTTCTTTTGTGGGTTTTCGCATTAATTTTAAATTATACATAAAAATAAACTTTTTTTCCCGAGTGTAAAATACAAATAAAATATGTCATATATTTTTTTTGTTGTATATATTTTAACATAAAATATTAGGGTATTTATTTTTTAAAAACTTCTAAAAGTTTAAATTCTCTAAACTGTCATGGAAAATAAAGTTTTTTTGGGCAGCTGAAGGGTTTGTTCAAGGGAAGGGCCCCATGTTTATAAGGAAGTGTATTAAAAAAATTAAAAAGGAAGCTTCGCAAACGTTTTTTAAAAAGGGGCGTTTTGGGGATGAGCGAAATTTTTTTTTAAACGAAAAAAGGGTTTAAAATTGCGTTTTTCGTGAGAAATTTTTTTTTATTGCGCTAAAAATTTTCACACCAATATATTAATTTATATAATAAAGGTTCTGAAAAAAAAATCTTTACAATGGGATAAACCCATGTATTGTTAAAAAGTCAAAAAAATGTAAAATAAAAAAAAAAAAAAACGAAAAATTTTGCGATTTTCATAAAAAAATTTTTTAAAAAAAATGCCCTAAAATTTCACCGAATAAATTAATTCTAAAATTAAGGTTCTGTGAAAAAATCATTACAATTGGAAAAACCATGTAGGGTTATAAGCCCAAAGAAATTTTAAAAAAAAAAAAAACGAAAAATTGGCAATTTTAAATAAAAAAAATTTAATTTTTTTTTTTGGGGCTCGAATTCCACCGAATATAAAAATTCATAAAATAAAGGTTTTTGTAAAAAAATTCTTTACATTCGGATAAAGCATGTAGGTTTTAAAATAATCGAAAAAATTTTTTTTAAAATCGAAAAAAATCTTTAAAATTACGATTTACATGAGAAAAAAAATTTTTTCGATTGCGCTAAAAAACGTGGCAGTTTTTGGTTCAGAGTTTTTCAAAGGGCCCAATAAAATTTTATCGCAATTGGAGTATGGGTTTAGCCGAAATAGTGCTTCAGACACACAATAATAAAAACATAAAGAAAAAAAAGGGAAAGGGAAAAAAAAAAAAACATTCCGGTTTGTTTTTTTCCAGTGAAAGTGAAAGGGAATCTTCGTTTCCCGCTCGCTCCCGCCATTAAAGAAATAACGAAAAACGATATAATAAAGTAAAAAATTTAATTGGCAAGAGTCCCAGAGCTGTCAAATTAAAAGGGTGAAAATCATTAAAAATATGAGGAGCCCAAATATTATGCCCAATTTGGCCACAGAAACATTGAATTTTTCATTGTTTTTTACTTCTTACTCTTTGTGACAATATTATTGTAGACAATTTTTAAAAAATTCTTGTCTTCAGGGCGGTTTTTTTTGCAAACAAGAAGTTAACTGTGACAGCCCCGGGAAATGGGCCGTTGGCATGAATTTTTAGGCTTTCATAATGTTTCACAGAAAAGAGGAAACCCAACATTTCCCAATGTCTCTTTCCCCGTCCGTTTCAAAAATCTGTTTTTGGGTATAAAACGAAAAAGGATTTTTTACTTTTCCCGGGCCTTCTAGTTTTTTTACCAAAAACCCCACAGCCCCCCCCCCCCCAAACCCCAAATTTTTGGGGACATTTCTTTTTTAAAAATGAACTTTCTAAACTTCATTTCACACCCTAAATAAAAAACTTTTTCAAAGTGGAAGTTATTTTAAAACCAAAAATTTTTTAAAAAATTTTAAAGTTGTCTAAAATTGTTACCCAAAATATGAACGTTAACAATTCCAACCCAAAAAATCAATAAAATTATGAATTAAGTTCTTTTACATTTTTCCATTATTTTTTTAAAAAACGTAGTAGGGCAAAAAGAATAATTAGGGCCCCAGAGTTTTCTCATTTCGTAGAATTTGGGGGGGGCCTTTTAATTTTCGAAATTTTAAATTAAATTTTGGGCCCAAAGTTTTGGCTGGGGGAAAGTGAGGTTTGAGCTGTGCCGTAGGACAAAAGTTTTCCTACCTTTTTACAATGGTCTGGAATTCCTCAGAAACAGAGACGCGCGGGGGTTTGGGCTTCTACCCGAGTTGCAAATGTTTAAGTAAAATTAATTGAAATGCACCGCGGCATTATAGTGATACTGATCCTTAAACCAAAACAAAGCTACTTTTGTTTCCGGGGGGACTTCCCTTATATTATCACGGCTTGCCGCAGGGGGTCAAAAATGCGATAGGGGGGGGGTTTGGGATTTTTCATGATTGGGGGATTTACTGGGGACATGCTATGAGGGGGGGGGGGGGGGGGAAATGTATTTCCGAAAAAAACTGAGCGCAGGGAAAATTAAACGTGTGAAAGTTTGAAAAATAGCAGTTAAAAAACATTTCCAGAACCTGTTTACATATTATTTCGCAATCGTTTTAAGATCACTTGGCCCTCTTCGTAAATAATCATTGATTTAATGATACCCTTATGTAATAAAATGTCGAAAATGTATGGGTCTAAAGATACCCTTTCCTAAAGGGCCGTCACACGTTTGAAAAAAATGGGGGCGATTTGGGCTCGCGCGAGTAACTCTTTTGGGAGAAAGGCCTGCACTTTTTTAAGGGAAACCCCACCGCCCCCCCGTCAGACGGAAAACCAGGGGAGCG
The DNA here is from genome assembly GCA_024449915.1 of Sweltsa coloradensis. Lineage (NCBI taxonomy): Eukaryota > Metazoa > Arthropoda > Insecta > Plecoptera > Chloroperlidae > Sweltsa > Sweltsa coloradensis. The sequence continues at coordinate 6,213 of JAMZAV010012201.1, forward strand.
CGAGCTGGGCGCTCGCCACAAAAAATTTCCAGCTTTTTTCAATTTCCCTACGAGTCGAGGAGCGAGACCCAATAAAAAACCCCCTTTTTACCGTTAACACGTGACCAGTGAACCCAAAGATGGCGTTGTTTTTTTCCCTTCATTGTCTGTCGTTTTTGAAAAGGGGATGGAAAAAACTCGCCCCAAACCCAACTCGCGCGTTTTTCTCAATCGTGGGGACAGCCGCTTAAAGATAAATTAATACAATATTGTTAATTTGTCAATGTCAATCAACTAAAACCAAAAAGCTCTCGTTAAAGGGGCCCGGTCCCAAAGGGGGTTTTCTTATCACATGGCGGTTTGAAATACGTGCCTGCTGGGCCCTTTTTTTGATGTTTGAGAAAAAATTCCCCTCTTTCCTCTATGTCTTTTAGGGTGTACGTCATAAGTGGTCATGCTTTGAAACGAAGTGGGGGGCGGGGGGGAAATTTTTTTTTTTAACCCACCTTTTGGGCAACGGGGCATACGCCCCCTACAAGTGCAATTACCATCTTTGGCATGGGTTTATGAGTTTTTTCTTCCACATACAACACTCTAGTATTCTGACTGTATAATTATTTTTTCGTGTTGTGTAAACGTTGTGATGTTTTCCCCTGTGGTTTGACAGTTTGGGGGACCGGGGAAAAGGGGGGGGGGGGGGTTTTCCCATCACCAAAACCCCTCTTTCCCACGCGACTGTTTCAACATAACACCGGGAATATATTCCCCTTGAATATTTTTAAAAGTGTCATTAAATTAAAACATAGTATTATTTGAAGGGATTTAGTTTAGTTATTTGGGTTTTATATTTTTTTAAAATTTAAATTTTTTTGCGATCTTTTGTTCAAAAAAAAAATTTTGGGTTGAGCCAGACCTCTTTGTCTTTGTTTTTCCTTGATTATAAAAAAACGTTTTTGGGTCGGGGGAAAAAGGTTTAGGGTCATTCTAAAACTATCCCTTCAGTGAAATAATAAAAATTTGGGGAAATTGATTGCCAAAACGTATTTTTTTTTTTTGGGTTGTAATTTTTTTTTGTACACAAAAATACTACTTCTTTTTTGACCGCATAATATAATTTTCCGCAAAAATCCAACCGGTCCCCCAAACCACCAAAAATAAAAAAACGTTAGATTTGAATAAAAAAAGATGCACAGACAGTAGATTTTTTTGGGGGTTTGGGTTTAAAACTTTCCCAGTACCCGAGCAAAACCCTTTTTTTAATTTTCCCCCCGGCTTTCGAGGTTCCGGGGAATTTACCTTTACTCTTGTCTGTGGAAACCTGATGAAATGCACAGATTTCATGCCCACCCAATTCCGGGCCCCCCCCAAAGTGACGTTGTTACGTGAAACAAATCCATTCTCAAAAAGATCAATAATATTTTTTAAAAAAATTGGGCACAATGAGAAAAAAGATCAAACAAGTAAATTTTCAATGTTTGAAGTTGGGTTGGCCCCTTAACCCCCCGAGTAGGATTTTTGTCAAATTTTCCCCTTTTTTCGTAAACAAAACGTCCAAAATCCATTCTTATTAATTGTGTATAGTTTCCCCATATTCTATTCTGTGATTAGGGATGTGATTTAAATTTTACGGGTCTGTTGCTCTTGCTAATTAGATTAAATTTAATTTTTCTATTTTCGCTACCCCCTTTATGGCCCACCCTTTTAAAAAAACTTCTTTTTCTTCTTATTTATTTATTTTCCCTTTACTCAAGTAAGCAAGGGGGCCATTTTACATTGAGGTACAAAGAAATAAAATTTAAAAAACATTATTATAAAAACATTTAAAAGTAATAAAAAAAAGTGGAACTTTCAGTAAACCTACAGTTTTAGGGACTTTTATCTAGTAATTAAGTATAGATAAATAATATGAACCCTTTTCATGAATGATTTTGAAACGTGGCCCCAACAGTGTGTGCAAATGTGAGGGCCCTTTCCCAAAACCCGCTGGTGAAAACAAAACCCCCATGATAAAAATATGATTCCCAGAATTGTGATGGGCGATGGTTGAATGCTCGCCGAAGAAATTTCCCCCCCTCCCACAAATTTGAAGGGCCCGATGGAGGCTGTGCAACCCCGGGTTTTTTACGCGGAATGCAAGGTAAATTTTCTTTTTGGAATGCGCCACCAAGCGGGTAATTTGTGAAATTTTCCAAGCTCTGAAAAAGACAATTATTTTAAATGTTTTATAAATTTTATTATGATCTGATGCGCAATTTTCATTTGCCTTTGAAAATTAACCTGTCAATTTTATTTTATGAAAAATAAATTTAAAAAATTTTTTTAAAAAATTACAAAAATAAATAGATTTTGTGATTTTTTTGCGGGGGGGTTTTACTACTGATGTTTGCGAGGGGGAATTCTTTTCTTGAATCGACTTGTACGATTTGCAACCCCTGCTCTGGGTCAATTCTACCCGGGCCCCGACGGGGTAAAGAAAATTTTAAATCAAATGTTTAAAACTCGCGCCAGGGTTTGGGAGGCGATCATTAAATTTTTTAAAAAAAAAATCTTTTAAATTTTAGTAAAATTTCCCAAAATTTTCGAATATAGAACATTTTACATTGTTATTTTAAACCCATAAAAAAGGCTTTTAAATCTGAGTATGAGGGAGTTTGAAGTGATTTAGTTTGTTTTGGCGGGAAACAAGATATTAATTTTAAACGTTTGGTTCACGGTTGATGAGTCAAAAAAAACAAAATTGTTCCAAAAACCCTAAAAATGAACCAAAATAGTTTTAAAGTTTCCCCGGGAAACCCGGTGCGAGTACGTTTTACCGTTCTATAATTTTTTAGTAATTTTTACCCCCCTTTTTTTTTTATTTTTGGGGGATACTCACTGATTTAAGTTTTAATTAGTGCAGTAAACAAGGAAATAAATTTGTTGTTTCAAATTTCACGTTAAATTTTGAACCGCAGCAGAACGCCCCAATTTAAAAAAAAAAATTCTCTGAAAAACGGGAATTTTTCGTGTTTTTTTTGTTTTTTAAACTTCTTCGGGGGGGCTTATAAAACCACATGCTTTTTCCAACGTAAAAGTTTTTTTACCCGAAACCTTAATTTCATGAATTAAAAAATTCGTGGAATTTGGGGCGCTTCAAAAAAAAATTTTTTTATGAAAAACGAATTTTTTCGTTTTTTTTTTTTTTTATTTTACATTTTTTTTGACTTATTTCACCTACATGCTTTTTCCGATTTTAAACGATTTTTTTTACAGACCTTTTTTTTATAAATTAATATATTGGTGTGGGAAAATTTTAGCGGGAATCAAAAATAATTTTTATGAAAATCGCAATTTTACGGGTTTTTTTCGTTTTAAAAAAAATTTCTCTTTTATCCAAAAACGCGCCTGAAAAAGGTTTTTCGAAAACTTTCCCAGTATATTTTCCCTTTTTAAAACCTTTCCCAAAAAGCGGGCCTTCCTAGAACAATACCATGCAGCTGCAAAATCCTTTTTTTACCATGACATTTTGGGAAAACTAAACTTTTAGAAGTTTAAAAATAAAATACCCTAATATTTTTTGTTAAAAATTTTTAAACCCAAAAAACAATATATGAAAAAATTCATTTGTATTTTACACTCGAAACAAGTTTATTTGTATGTATAATAATATTAATCGCGAAACCTACAAACGAAATGCTTGTATCAATGTATCTTTGTTTAAAATATTTCCGCGCGTTCTAATTTAAATTGACATCCGTTCTCCACTAGGGCCTACGAAGTTTACTCCGATTGCTGCTAGGTAGCTGTAGCTTCGCTCGAGCTGTCGGGCACGCTGCCTAGCAGGTTGGCAAGGTACTACATGAGCGGAGGAAAATTTTTCCGTAGACACTCAGCATAGGCCGTTACGACTCTAGCTATATATTAGTCACTCAACGATATAAGTATCCTATTTATATAAATTCATTGCTGAGACTGAGCTCTATGCAAGATTTCTCCCCAATTTTTCTTAAAACTAGCAACACTAATGGAATTAATAACTACATAAGGTAAGTTGTTAAATTCCCTAATGCCGGAATAAAAAATTGATTAACTATAGCCATCTTCTTATTGCAACCTATCAAATATAACCATTTTTAGCTGCTCTTGTGCTATGTTCGTGAACTGATGCTATTGGCTTTTTATTTCAATCCTAAGTAATTTGGCAACAAGTTATGATGGATCTTAAAAATGAATAACATTGCATTAAGGGGAATCCCTAGACCCAAATATGATTACTTAAGAATGCAGTAAAGACGTCTGAAAAGTAAGTAGAATAATAAAAGAGCGGATTATTTTATCGAATTTTTTTGACGGGACATAACCTCAGAATCAACAATTGTATTCAAATTACTGGAATCAGTTGCTCAAGTTCAAAATTGAATTTTTAGCAGCGGTTTTTTGTATATTATTTCTACACTTCTTTATCTACAACTAAATAAAAGGATTTTTGTGTTTTATATGGTTTGTTGCGTTGCACAATTTTTTTCGCCTGCCGGTACAATTTCAAATTTTGTGCCGTTTAACGGAAAAAATCGTGCAACGCCTGAAATCATATAAAACCAATAATACTTATATTTAGGTTGTAGATAAAGGAGTGTAGAAATAATGTACAAAAAACCGCTGCTAAAAATTCAATTTTGAACTTGAGCAACTGATTCCAGTAATTTGAATAAAATTGTTGATTCTGAGGTTATGTCCTGTCAAAAAAAATTCAAAAAAATTATCCGCTCTTTTATTAAGCCCCTCTTACATTCTACTTACTTTTCAGACGTCTTTACTGCATTCTTTAGAAATCATATTTGGGTCTAGGGATTCCCCTTAAGGGAAGCAGGAATGAAACTTGTAGTCAAAGTTGATATTTTGGATTGAATATGTTATATTGTTAATCACAATTAAATTTTTTTTTTTTTTTTTTTTTTTGCAAAATTTTATTATTTTATGTTGCTATGACAACCATCGTATATTAACGACTCAAAAATTAATATATATAAAAAAACAATTTTTTTTTTTTTTTACAATAATGTTAGCAAAAACGCCAATGTGCTGAATTTACAAAAATCAAATCTCTAAGTTGAATACCCTCCGAAAAAATGGTACCGGTAATGTAATTACTGCACATGAAGTACACCTTTAACACCCGTTTACTCAGAACTTGGTTTTTCTTCACTTCGGAACACATAACTTCAAGCTAGAGCCTTGAAATTTTCAGGACTAATTCTTTATTGTGTTTTAAAGAAACTGTGTGTGGGAAATTTTGAAAAATATCATCATCCAATTTTAACCCATAAAATATTGTTTTGAAAAATGTCAATTTTCTGTTTGTTTTTTATAATTTCTAAAAAAAACTGGTGACCACAGATTTTCAAAATTCAAAAATCCCCACACACAGTTTCTAAGTAACAGGCTAATCTAGAAGGGGGAAAAAATTTAGTCCCTAAGACTAAATGCCAGGGAGTAAATTGTAGGCTACCGGAATTTAGGCAATTTAACATGCGCGACATAGGCCATTCCTGCCCCCCTTAAGCTTAATTTGTTATTTTACATTTATCCATTGAAGAGTGTTCAGCATTGTTGTTATTGAAACTTAACGATTACATTTAGGGCCTAAGTATAGTTCGCATACCTCTATTTTGTAATTTCTGAAGTCTGTCAATATTCATGTTTAAAGCTTGATAAAAAATTGTTGAACAGAAATCGAAATGTGGTTGAACAATTGACTTATCAACTAGGAAAACGCTAAAGTCCCGCCGCGTTGATGGATGAGCGTTTTTGTAAGTTTTTAGTTTGCGTGGGACCACTTTTCCTTTGCAAGTGCTTTGTGAATGCATTGTAGGTGATTGTTGTCGAGTTTCAAATGTTACTTGTTAATTGTTATTATAAACCTAAAAAAAACTCATATTAAAACCTTTATTCTATGGATTCTGGCTAACTTTTTCAACTTTTTCTTTCAAAAGGTACTACATCACCATAACCTTAATATCCATGTGAAATACTAGGAAAACGCCAAAGTCCCGTCGCGTTAATGGATGAGCGTTTTTGTAAGTTTTTAGTTTGCGTGGGATCTCTTTACTTATCAAGTGCGTTTTGAACGCATTGTAGGTGATTGTTGTCAAGTTTCGATTGTTACTTGTTAATTGTTATTAAATACCTCAAAAAACTAAATTAAAAACTTTCATTTATATGGTTTCTGGATAATGTTTTCAACTTTTTCTTTCAAAAAGCAATACATCACTATAACCTTAATGTCCATGTGAAATATGAACGTTCTAGCCCCACCCGTTTGGTCAGAATCGACCCAAATGTCACGAAAATATCGCACTAAAAATCGAAAAAAAAATCGTAAAAGTACGATATTCATGAGAAATATTTCTTCGATTGTACCCAAAAACGTGGCACGTCTAAGTTCAGAGATTTCGAAGGTCCCCTCAAAATTTCATCAAGATCGCATATGCCGTTTGCCCGGAATCGTGCGAACAAACAGACAGAAAAACAAACAAAAAAAAACATTGGAGCTAAATTTTTTGAGGGGTCAGTGAAATTGAAGTTTTCGCTTCGCTCGCTACGCTCATCCAATGAACAATGTAGCCCCACCCGTTTGGTCAGAATCGGCCCAAATGTCACGAAAATATCGCACTAAAAATCGTTAAAAAAATCGTAAAAGTACGATTATTTTATGGGTTCTTGTTGCCTTTTTCAACGGTTTTTTTCACAAGGTACTACATCACCATAACCTTAATGTCCATGTAAAATACTAGGAAAAACGCTAAAGTCCCGCCGCGTTGATGGATGAGCTTTTTAAAGGTTTTAGTTTGCGTGGGATATCTTTACTTTTGCAAGTGCTTTGTTTTGCTGCCTACGCATTGTAGGTGAATGTTGTCAAGTTTCTTTTGTTTCTTGTCAATTGGTATTATTTACCGTAAAAAACTTGTATTAAAAGCTTTATTTCTATGGATTCTGGCTAAATTTTCCACTTTTTCTTTCAAAAGGTACTACATAACCATAACCTTAATGTCCATGTATAATATGAACGTTGTAGCCCCACCCGTTTGGTCAGAATTGGCCCAAATGGCACGAAAATATCGCACAAAAAAGTCAAAAAACGTATATCAAAATCTTTATTTCTCTCGATTCTGGCTAACTTTTTCAACTTTTTTCTTTCAGAAAGCAATACATCACCATTACCTTAATGTCCATGTGAAATATGAACGTTGTAGCCCCACCCGTTTGGTCAGAATTGGCCCAAATGGCACGAAAATATCGCACTAAAATCGAAAAAAATCGTAAAAAATATGATATTCATGAGAAATATTTCTTCGATTGTACCCAAAAACGTGGCAAGTCTAAGTTCAGAGAAAACGAAGGTCGTGTCAAATTTTCATCAAGATCGCATATGCCGTTTGCCCGGTAGAGAGCGAACAAACAGACGGAAAAAAAAAAACAAAAAAAAAACAAAAAAAAACAAAAAAAAAACAACGGAGCTAAATTTTTTTGGGGGTCGGTGAAATTGAAGTCTTCGCTTCGCTCATCCAATGAACGTTGTAGCCCCACCCGTTTGGTCAGAATCGGCCCAAATGTCACGAAAATATATCGCACTAAAAATCGAAAAAATCGGAAAAAAGTGGCGATATTCATGAGAAATATTTCTTCGATTGTACCCAAAAAACGTGGCACATCTAAGTTCAGAGATTTCGAAGGTCCCCTTCAATTTTCATCAAGATCGCTTATGCCGTTTGCCCGGAATCGTGCGAACAAACAGAAAAAAAACAAAACAAAACATTGGAGCTAAATTTTTTGAGGGGTCAGTGTAATTGAAGTTTTCGCTTCGCTCGCTACGCTTGCTACGCTCATCCAATTAACATTTCAGTCCATGACGACAGATGATGACCAATTCTACTTATACTAGGAAAACGCTTAAGTCCCGCCGCGTTGATGGTTGAGCTTTTTTAAGTTTTTAGTTTGCGTGGGAAATCTTTACTTTTGCAAGTGCTTTGTTTTGTTGCCTACGCATTGTAGATGATTGTTGTCAAGTTTCTATTGTTACTTGTCAATTGGTATTATTTGCCGTAAAAAACTTATATTAAAAGCTTTATTTCTATGGATTCTGGCTAACTTTTTCAACTTTTTCTTTCAAAAGGTACTACATCACCATAACCTTAATGTCCATGTATAATACTAGGAAAACGCTAAAGTCCCGCCGCGTTGATGGATGAGCTTTTTAAAGGTTTTAGTTTGCGTGGGATATCTTTACTTTTGCAAGTGCTTTGTTTTGCTGCCTACGCATCGAAGGTGAATGTTGTCAAGTTTCTTTTGTTTCTTGTCAATTGGTATTATTTACCGTAAAAAACTTGTATTAAAAGCTTCATTTCTATGGATTCTGGCTAAATTTTTTCCACTTTTTCTTTCAAAAGGTACGACATAACCATAACCTTAATGTCCATGTATAATATGAACGTTGTAGCCCCACCCGTTTGGTCAGAATTGGCCCAAATGGCACGAAAATATCGCACAAAAGTCAAAAAACGATATTAAAAGCTTTATTTCTCTCGATTCTGGCTAACTTTTTCAACTTTTTCTTTTAGAAAGCAATACATCACCATTACCTTAATGTCCATGTGAAATATGAACGTTGTAGCCCCACCCGTTTGGTCAGAATCGGCCCAAATGTCACGAAAATCTCGCACTAAAAATCGAAAAAAATCGTAAAAGTGCGATATTCATGAGAAAATATTTCTTCGATTGTACCCAAAACGTGGCAAGTCTAAGTTCAGAGAAAACAAAGGTCGTGTCAAATTTTCATCAAGATCGCATATGCCGTTTGCCCGGTAGAGAGCGAACAAACAGACGGAAAAACGAAAAAAAAAAAAAAAAAAAAAAAAACAACAAAAAAACACCCGAGCTAAATTTTTGAGGGGTCGGTGAAATTGAAGTCTTCGCTTCGCTCATCCAATGAACGTTGTATCCCCACCCGTTTGGTCACAATTGGCCCAAATAGCACGAAAATATCGCACAAAAAAGCAAAAAACTTATATTAAAAGCTTTATTTCTATAGATTCTGTCTATTTTTTTCAACTTTTTCTTTCAAAATGTACTACATCACCATAACCTTAATGTCCATGTATAATATGATCGTTGTAGCCCCACTCGTTTGGTCAGAATCGGCCCAAATGGCACGAAAATATCGCACAAAAAATCGTAAAAGTACGATATTTATGAGAAATAATTTTTCGATTGTACCCAAAAACGTGGCAAGTCTAAGTTCAGAGAAAACGAAGGTCCCCTCCAATTTTCATCAAGATCGCATATGCCGTTTGCCCGGAATCGTGCGAACAAACAGACAGAAAAACAAACAAAAAAACAAACAAACAACAAAAAAACACCCGAGCTAAATTTTTTGGGGGTCTGTGAAATTGAAGTCTTCGCTTCGCTCATCCAATAACCTACCTTCTTACTAATTTTTGCTACTAGGCCGCTTCGCGAACGCTTTTCCAGTAGCATTGATGGATGAGCTTTTTTTTGGAATATTTCTCTCCAATGATTACTTTTTTTATGTGGAATCTCCTTACTTCTATAGTTACTTGATATTACTTGTTCATTATACACCTGTAAAAAGGGTTATATTAAAACCTTTTTTTCTATGAATTTTGACCAACTTTTTCAACTTTTTCTTTCAAGAGGCACTACATCACCATAATCTTTATGTCAATGTAAAATATGAACGTTGTAGCCCCACCCGTTTGGTCAAAATCGGCCCAAATATCACGAAAATATCGTATTAAAAACCGGAGAAAAAATCGTAAAAGTACGATTTCTATAAGAAATTTTTTTTTTAAATGTCTCTTTAAATCATAACATTTTTATTTTAGTGATTTTAAACATTCCTATAAAGTTTCATTAATATCGGAGTAGCCGTTTGCCAAATATCACGAAAATATTGCACAAAAAATCGTAAAAGTACGATATTTATGAGAAATATTTCTTCGATTGTACCCAAAAACAATACAGCTCTAAGTTCAGAGATTTCGAAGGTCCCCTCCAATTTTCATCAAAATCGCATATGCCGTTTGCCCGGTAGAGAGCGAACAAACAGACAAAAAAAACTAACAAAAACAAAACACCCGAGCTATTTTTCTGGGGGTAACGATGGGGTAACGTAAGTAAAAAAACAAAAAAAAAAACACAAAGTCAAATTGAAGTCTTCGCTTCGCTCATCCAACAATGTAATTAATATGGATTTTGAATGATAACTTTTTATCTAAGATTATACCCAAGTATTTAAATTCTTCAACAAACATGATGGCTTCATCCTCTATATTGACTTGATTAGCTAGTACGTCCATATTTCTTTCAGCTAGGTAAGCAGTACCCATGAACATACACTAGCATTTTAATTCATTTAGTTTAAGAAAGTTGATACTTAACCATTGTGACACAGTATTTAGTTCATTATTTATAATGCCAATCATTTCTTGTAACTCTTTGCTCAAAAAAAATTACGGTATCATCTGAATACAAGTTTAATGTCAATCATTTCTTGTAAATCTTTGCTCAAGAAAAATTTACGGTATCATCTGAATACAAGTTTAAGATACACTTTCTACACATATTTCATATCATTCATATAAATGAGAAACAAAGTGGACCCAGAACTGACCCCTGTGGAACTCCAACATCAATATTTTTTACATCTGATATTACTTCATTATATTTTGTCCTCTGACTTCTACCACAAAGGTAATCACATATCCAATCTAGCACCTTCCCTTCCACACCATACATATATATCAATTTCTCAATAAGTCTAGGTCTATTTAGTATTTACAGTCTCAAAGGCTGGCTCTCTTTAGATCAAGAAAAACAGCTTATGTTGATATGCTCTATACTAGAATACTAATAATAATAATAATAAAATTTTGGGTTCGATCCCCAGTTGGGGCATACTTTTCCTCTAATAATAAAATAATGTTTTAAAATATTTATTTATTAATTGCCACCAACAACAGAGTTACCTCCACAAGTGCGATATTGGCTTTTACATAAAATTAATAAATAAATAAAGTACAAAAAAATCGCACGTCCCTTCGTTCGGGGTCGTTATACTTCACCACACATGTATTGTTTCCTGCTGGTGTGAGAACTGCGCAGTCAAAGAGATCACAGTAAAGGCCCATTCACATCAACTTAGTAGCTAACTTAGCCGATACTTAAAGTTTTGTCTTATGGAAAACAACATGTCTGTTCATGACCAAAACTTAGCCTTTAACTTATACTTATCAGCAGCAGAAAGTTTGCAAACTCCGCTACTTAACATTAATAATTCTTCATTCTTTATTGCATTATACTTTATTCTTCTTATAATATCATAAACATATCAAATATATTTTTTGAATACTTTGTTAAATATTTGGATGAGCGTAGCGAGCGAAGCGAAGATTCCATTTCACTACACTGGAGAAAAAAATCCGGAATGTTTTTTTTTTTTTTTTTTTTTTTTTTTTTTTTTTTTTTTTTTGTTTTTTGTCTGTTTGTTAGCACGATTCCGGCTAAACCGATACTCCGATTGCGATGAAATTTTATGGAGGTCTTCTAAATCTCTGAACTTAGAACTGCCACGTTTTTGAGCACAATCGAAAAAAAATTTCTCATGAAAATCGCAATTTTACGATTTTTTTCGATTTTTTAAAAATTTCTTCGACTTACAACACCTACATGCTTTGTCCGATTGTAATGATTTTTTCACAGAACCTTAATTTTATGAATTGATATATTCGTGTAAAATTTGAGCGATATCAAAAAAATATTTTTTACGAAAATCGCAATTTTACGACTTTTTTCAATTTTTAAAATTTTCTCAGCTTATAACACCTACATCCTTTATCCGATTGTAATGATTATTTTACAGAACCTTAATTTTATGAATTAATATATTCGTTTAAAATTGGTGCGCAATCGAATAATTATTTATTATGAAAATTTCAATATTACGATTTTTTCCTTTTTTAAAATTACGATTAATTAAAATAAATTAAAATTTAAGTTAATTTTTTATTAAATTAAATTAAATTTTTTATTAAATTAAATTTAATTTTAAAAAATATCTTCAACTTAGTAATGATTTTTCACAGAACAACAGTAAATCCGCATAACACATGGCAGCTCAATGCACCAATTACGCTCATCCAACAACGCGGCGGGACTTAAGCGTTTTCCTAGTATTAGTCACAGGACTAGTCTAGTTGTTTCTTCTCTTCTCTTTTTTTTGGATGAGCGTAGCGAGCGTAGCGAGCGAAGCGAAGATTCCAATTCACTACACTGGAGAAAAAAATCCGGAATGTTTTTTTTTCTTTCTTTCTTTTCTTTCTTTCTTTCTTTCTTTCTTTCTTTCTTTCTTTCTTTTTCTTTTTGTATTTTTGTCTGTTTGTTAACACGATTCCGGCTAAACCGATACTCCAATTGCGATGAAATTTTATGGAGGCCTTCAAAATCTCTGAACTTAGAACTGCCACGTTTTTTAGCGCCATCGAAAAATTATTTCTCATAAAAATCGCAATTTTACGATTTTTTTCGATTTTTTGAAAATTTATTTTACTTATAACATCTACATGCTTTATCCGATTTTAATGATTTTTTCACAGAACCTTAATTTTATGAATTAAGATATTCGTGTGAAATTTGAGCACAATCGAAAAATTATTTCTAATGAAAATCCCAATTTTTTTATTTTTTTTCTTTTTTTTAAAATTACGATTAATTAAAAAAATTTAAAATTTAAGTTTATTTTTTATTAAATTTAATTTAATTTAAAAAAAATTTGAACTTAGTAATAATTTTTTCACAGAACAACAGAAAATCCGCATAACACATGGCAGCTCAATGCACCAATACGCTCATCCAACAACGCGGCGGGACTTAAGCGTTTTCCTAGTCTTATAGTATATGTATAGTAAAGTAAATTAGTATTTAGTAATAGTGAAATATATGTATTAGGTAATATGGAAGAACATTTTGTAGGGAGGAGCTCTCATCCCTCCCTACATGTAAACAAATGAATATCACCTTTTGTAATTTGTATATTGGAATTACAATAAAGATTATTATTATTATTATTATTATTATTTTATTGGATGTATTTCATACAAACTCGGTTAAAACCGGAGCTAACATGTTGTACGGACTTATGTCAAGACTCCAGTGTACCTATTACATACATTATTCTTTGTCTTAACTCTAACTAAAATAAGTTATTATAAATTCTAAATTTTTGAGACTTTGTGTACTCGTATTCTCTGCATCTGCACTTGTCTTGACTATGGGAAGACCG